>JAJSSI010000177.1:0-42672 GCA_031841125.1 Acanthococcus lagerstroemiae
AAAAATTTTTTCTAGTCCAGTTTAGTGTTGTGAAAATGCAGTCATCCACAGAAAAATATTTCAAACTAATCAGAAGTTGAATAAACCATAAAAAACGAGAAAAAAACAACGAAAATCCGGATTTTTCCCAAACTTTCCGGACATTATTCAAAAATTCAGATATTTTTTGCCGAAGGTCGATCAATCCGGAGATTGACTAGAAATCCGGAGCACCTGGCAGCACTGATACGAGTTCATTGATGTGCGTGTGGAAGAGTACGTGCGTATTCACAGTACACGGGCACGCGTGCGCGTAGGAACTTCTTTCTATAGCCAACAGTCCCTTCAACGTGGGCTGCCATTCTTTCAGCGTAGTGGTCTTATCATTTTGAGCCCCCTCTGTCTCCTCCCCTAGGAAGTATGCTATTGGTTTAACCTCATAAATACGTTCTATTATATGCATATAAATGATTTCGATGGAAAAACAAGTAGTAATGTTTTGTCTTTATTTTTTTTTAAACAAAAAAAGCATGAATTATCAAGGTTTCGGTAGAATGACCCATATATAAGAGATAGGTACCTCATTTTCATTTCCTTGAGGATTTTTATTGGATTACATCCTCATTCCCTTCTTTTACATAATATGTATATATTCAATCTTGTTTTCCAGTTAATATAGCCTTCGACTTTCACACTTTTATTCCATTTTTTCACCTGTGATATAAGTGAGTGTGTCTTCATGGGGGAGTAGTACTGAATTGAGAACATCCTGGGAACCATAGGGCAACAAGAGGGCAATTCAGAAGGGCAACTAAGAAGGCAACCATGGGGCAACAAAGAGGGCAACTGAGAAGGCAACCATGGAGCAATAAGAGGGCAATCTGGAAGGGCAACCACTGGCAACAAGAGAGCAATCCAGAAGGGTAACCACGGGGCAACCACGGGGCAACCAGAGGGCAATCCAGAAGAGCAACCATGGGGCAACAAGAGGGCAACCAGAGGGCAATCCAGAAGGCAACTGAGAGAGCAACCATGGGGCAACAAGAGGGCAATCGAGAAGGGCAACCGATAGGGCAACCATGGGGCAATCTGAAAAGGCAACTCAGCTGGCAACTTGAGGGCAACATGTTGCCTTTTTACGCAATGGTAAAATGGTGCGTTCTGATTGGTCGGTGCTGGAGTGCTGGAGGGCAATTACAGGGCAACCAGTTGCCTTTTGCAGGGCAATAAGTCCGGGGCAATTTCAGGGCAACCAAATTCTTTATCGGGGTATACTGTATGTGTTATTTGTCTGCAGCAGAACAGAATTGTCAGCACACACACTGGCAGTAATAGAGTAATGATATGCAGCAGCACGCAAGGTATTAAGCTGTCTTTTTTTTTTCTGTAACCAATGCTTCAGTCTCATTTCTAGTAGGCATCTTCTGCTACCGAATTTTCGGCCAAGAAATTGTCAGTAGGGTTCTAGTTCTGGTGTGGTTTCCAGTTAACAGTTTCAGCGGATATTACTTATTTGTTTCCACTACCTTACATGAATTATTGGTACATATATACTCTGTATATTTTCTTATTTTCTGTTGTCGAATTGTGCAGGTGAAACTGATTGAATAGGGAACTAGATTTGTTTGGTACTGTTTGGTCTGAATAACGAAAACGATGGCATGAACGATATGGACGCTAATAATATGCGGAATGATGACACAGTTGGGTAATTCTCAAAAAAAGTCCAAAATTCAGTTATCCTATGTCATAGATGACATATATTACATATTCATAAATTTTTTTATGTGTACTGTGAAACATCATCCAGCCAATCTTGTCCAACGATAGACATGGTTGCCCCCGCCCCTAATGACCACTATATAACACTGAAACCTCGTAGAATTCCTAGGCCGTGGTCAGTTACCATTTATATTTTTTCATCTTCTCAAGTTGATAGATGTAAAAAGAATATTTTTCGGAGAGAGGGGGAAACGGATGAGTTGCTTGGAAGGATATTGGGGCTCAGATTAATATTGTCAAAAGGACCCCAACATGTATCAGGGTCCCTACAGAGAAGCGCAAATTTTGGTTCCTGGATCTTGTTCCGAGGCCGTGGTCATTATTTTCGTTGGTGCTTGTGGCACACTGACTGTACATTTTGCCTGCTGCTGCATGGCTGCATAGCTGCACAGATGTTTCAAGATAGCGTCCTCATCGGTAAGACGAGATAGCGATTCTGTGTCCGAATGCTAATAACAATGTTCTGTGGAAATCATCACTCTACAATTTTTCTTATCCTAGACCGTGGCTTATCATACTCCGACTGCCGGCTGATATTTCCGCCTGAAAACAATTCAGAAGTAATCAATTGGTGATTATTATGTATGGTAAGTGCTCAAGAGATCTAAAATTTATTTCATTGAGCTGAAATTGGAGTCATTATCAACATTTTTCTTGGGCCGTGGCCTGCTCTGATTTTCCGAGGCCGTGGTAATGGCAAATTTTTATGACCACGGCCCAAGAAATGCACCTCAATTTCCTTTACTCCAGTTACGTATAGGATACCTAGATTATGTATTTTCACTACATTATGCTGAATTATGTTGTCTGTAGATGATATGCTATGGCTATGTCCAAAGAAGAACGTTTGCGACGGAAGAGAGAGGCAGAGCGTGAAAGACGGCGGCGAATACAGTCTGATCCGAGTCATCGTGATAAGGAAAATGAAAAACAAAGGAAGCGGAGGGCTATCAAGAAAGAAAAGGACAGTAAGTTAAGAAAATCGGCAAAGAAGATCCGTGCTCAAAGAGAAAAATGGAGAAATGCGAAACGAAGGTACGTAGAAAAGAAAAAGCTCCAGGCTGGGACAGGTGAGGAACAAAAATCTACTCGTAGTGAATCAGTTCGGAGAATAGTCAAAAAGCGAGCTGAAAATAAACGATTGAGACAGTACTACAACTTGAAGAAGTTGGAACATCGGAATAGATTATTGGAAATGAAGCTGGCAAAGTACAAAATGCGACATTCTCGATTGCAGAGGAAACTTTCCAATGATTCAAATTCACCAAATTCTGTTTTGAGCCGTGAATTGCATCGGAGTGAAAAGACTGATCGTATATCACCCAAAATACGAAGACAGTTGCTGTTTGGAAATTCTGTGTTGGCTGACATCGAAGATTCGTTATCAAATATTCAGTCAACCAAAATGAAGAATGAAATTTCACGCCAGTTTAATTTCAGATACATGAGAAAGTACAGGTTTATGAGTTCTGCAAAACCTTTTCTGCCATTTGATGATTTCTTCCAGAAGTCCAGACGAATGTATGGTGTTAAACGGAAAAAAATGAGAGCTGTTGAACGAGCTGTTGAACGAGCTGTCCAAGACTTTTTTGAAGAGAATGATGTATCATCATTAAGTCCTTCGAAAAATGATCGAATTGTGCGCAAAAAAGTAGAAAAACAAAAGCGTTTTTTGAGTAATTCTTTACAATATTTGTTCCAGAAGTTCTGCGACCAGAGTCCGTTTGTTATTTCTTTTTCTACTTTTTGTAAATTACGTCCATTTTGGGTAGTCCATCGCCGAGCAGAACAAAGGGATGCATGCCTCTGCATTCAGTGTGATAATGCGCGGATGATGTACAGAATGCTGAGAAAATTAGATATTGTGAATCATTGTCAGATTATTGACTCGTCCGAAAATTCTGGCACTGCTGGAAGCGAGATTGTGAAATGTCAAAGTAAGAATATTGACCAGTTTATTGAAAGCATATTATTTTGCAAGCCTGTGCAAGAAGAATGCCGATTCCGAAAATGCCCACGTTGTTGCGATAATCAGATAAGCAGTGGCTTATTGGAATTTGACAGTGCAGAGGAATGTTATTATGAGCAGTGGACAACAAGTAGTGAGGTTGGAAGAGACAAAAAGATACATCGACGTACAGTACAGAAGAGGGTGTATTGCTCCCAGCATGAAGCAGTTAATCGTTTTTTGAACAATATTGTGCCAAAATATGTATCACACGTTGCTCGATGGCTTCATCAGTTCAATGAATGTAAACAGCTCAAGAAACGTATTTTTGAATCTAATGATGATAGCCAAGCAGTTGTACATATCGATTTTGCAGAAAATTATTCATGCAAATACGGCACCGAAATCCAAACAATACATTTTGGAGGCAACAGATCCCAGGTGTCTTTACATACAGGTATGCTTTACCAAGGGCGCATGGAAGGAAGCATTCTGTACAGTGACTCGTGATCTACGGCATGACCCAGTTCGCATTTTTTGTCACTTACGTCCAATCCTCATGAAAGAAAGCTACCAAAACTTGAAACATATTCACTTCATGAGCGACTCGCCATCTACTCAGTACCGTAATGGGAAAATGTTTTTCATTACTTTCAAGAAAATAATACCCTTGTTTGAGAATTTACAGAGTCTTACTTGGAATTATTCGGAAGCTGGGCACGGCAAGGGGGCACCTGATGGCGTGGGTGCTGTATTAAAATCAACGTGTGATCGTCATGTTGCTAACAATAGAGACGTCTCAAATTTTGACCAATTTTGGGACTGCATCCAAGAAAAAGTAAAAGGGATTAGTCTTCTCCGGCTCCATGATTCTGATACAAAAGCTGACCAATTGGACTATGAAGTCGCTTCTGCATTCACAGTAAAAGGTAATAAAATATTTTCATTTCTCTCTTAGTAATTGAACTCATCTACTATAAGTCTCTGTTGAATTTGGAAATATTTTTTTAGTTGGCATAACTGAAAATGTGAAGATTTTATTTCATTTGTGGAATGGAAAATTTTATCAGTCGGCCAAACTGGTATTTCACAGTTGTATAATGTTCTTTTTTTCCTACATCTGTGCAGGTACTATGAAGATACACCAGATAAAATGGTGCAGTGCAAATAAAGATTACCTATATTTCAACGAATTATCGTGTTTCGAATGCTGCCCAACTGAGTGTTTGCATGGTCATCAAATTACCTTAGTTAAGTACAACATCAGCAACGAAAATTTGGATGATGCATTAGAACATCAGTCCAGTGAAGAAGCAGGCCAAGAAGAAATTCTGCCGGAGAAGTCGAACCTTGCCGAAGGAGACTGGCTTATTGCCAGATTTAAATATGAATGTAGTAAGGGTGAAGGAAAATGGATTGGGAGGGTTGAACGCGTAAACGAGAATGACACATTTTTGGTATCGTTTCTTCGACCAAAATTATCTACAAAATATCATAATGGTTATTTGTATTATTTTCCGACGATTCGGGATGAGGCGACTGTTTATAAAACTCAAATTGTGCGTTACATTTCGCCCCCATTGAAATTTCAACGACTGTTGAAATTTCCAATACATATTGATTCCTTAAAATAAGCCTTTTTGGCCGCGTGAATAACTTTATCAGGCTATGTGATTACGATTTTTTCCGAGTTTTTTTTTAGACGTTCATTTTTTCTACTTTCAGATTATTTTTATAGATGGTGTATGTTACCATACTCCTAGTCTGTTATTGTGCTAACAAAATTAATTTAAGTTTGTACGTTTGAAATAATTTTTTATGGTGCTCCACTAAACATTAAGTTAGAAGTAAAAAATGTTTCCAAAGAAGAAGCCAAATTATATATTTACCTGCATAAAACCGTAATTGCTTTGGAGTAATCCATTATACATGTACCCATGTATAGAAGAACGTTAAATTTCTTCCAGAAATAGTGTGCCATTGAAACTCTTTTCACATGACCATACAAATATCTTGTATGTTCTATGTATTTAATCTAGGTACGCTGACAATCTTGAATCATATTTCCTGTTGTTCAAAGTTCAAACATTAGGAGATCATTAAATAGGCCTGAAACCAGTTTTAGTAAAATAGTTGTCTGATAAACTGTTACTCACCCTTAATTGTATTCGTTACTGAAATCTTCTCAATGTGTCATTATTGGTAGGCTGCATTCTTCTGCTGACCATTACCCAAGAAATTCCGAGGCTGTGGCTCCACCACGACCTAGGAAATTCTTAGGCCGTGGCTCTGTATATTGACCACGGCCTAAGAAATTCTTAGGCCGTGGATATCAAACTTTCAAAACGCTCTGCCCCCTCCCCAAGTGGAAATGACCTGAGCCAAACCTTGGAAATGATGTACAGGACACGAGCACTAATGATCCCACGTAAGAAATTTGAATAAAAATGACTTTTTATTTCTCAAATTTCAAGTAGCCAATTTTGGACTTTTTTTGAGAATTACCAGTTGAGCATTATAGTGATGACGAGGTAAGAACATTCGTGATTAATAACCTGATACCACTAGGAAAAAGTGGATACGTGCAAACGGAATGACGTACGAATTGTAGCAGTAGATAGGCCTATTATGTGTGGTATACTAACACCCATTCAATTCTGAAATGACTAATTTTACTCATACTAGAAATCCTGTGTGATCTATTGTATGCTTTATCGGGAGTTACGCTACTGACCAGTGTGATTTACTAACACTTCAGTTGTTTCAAGGTAGAGTAAAGCATCGATTATGGTAACATTGCTGAACCGAACAACTGGTATAACATTGGTCAGTCGGGAACAGTTTAGTTGCTATTCTCATTGTTTATTATCACTGTATAACCCATGATATTTTTCTCAAAAATGATCGGTTATCTGAAATATCATTTAACCAATCAACCTCGAAGTCACAAGTTAGTTTGGATAATCGATGCTCTACTGTAATTCTGGCGAGTACCAATTTTTACATGTGAAATGTAGTATATTGCATGACTTCTACAAATAATGCATATGTTCTAAAATGAACATTTTACTCGTAGTTCCCTTGGTGCAGATTGTTAACTATTCAGTGTCTTAAAATTCAAAATTCAATGAGAAAAAAATAGGTGGTTTTCAAGTCTCTTTTGGAATAAATATTGTATAATTTGATCCGCATTTACTCAAAATGCGGGCATGAGGATACGTTATACATCCGGTTTTGAACCGTACGACCCAGAATAATAGTACACAAACTGTGAATTTTCATTCAGCTATACCTAGTTTTACTTGCAGATCATAGAAATAGTCTTGATTTTTCGGTCCTGGCTCATGCACATTAATGAAGATTGTCAAATAGGGCGGGGCGATTCCACAAAGAAAAAAATAATAAAAAAATGATTTTTTTCAATCTGTTTGAAAGAATAACAGGGCAACTTCGTTGGCATTCTGGTTGAAAATGACATTCCCAAAATATTTTAGAAGAATTATAATTTTTTCAATCTTCAAAAGCCTGTTGAGATAGAGAGAGAATTCATTGTTGGCATGTTTGTATTTGTATTTCAACCTAATATGACTTAATGAAGACTGAAAAATTATTATTAAAAAACAATTGGGAGCGTTATTTTCAAACCAAAAGCCTTCACATTTACCGGTTACAACGGTTTTTAGGAGGTGGTGGGGTCATTTTGGACTTCTGAATTCTCAAACTGTTGAAGTTTGAAATTTATCTCTGTATTATAATTTTAAGTTCATGGTGTTATTTTGTACTTAATCCGCCCAATTTATTTTTCAAACTAGCCATCAGATATGGATATAAGATTAATTTATTGTAAAAAAGAAATATGGTATCTTTTGAAGACGAAAGCATTATTTTTCTCTCTGGAGAGAGAGGTTGGAACGAACCGCCAGATTTGGGAAGGTATGGCTTAGTGCCCATGTTTAGAGAACATAGGCCACACGAGTTTCGAATCCAGAAATGGATGTTAAAATGCTCTCATCACTAATCGCCAAGCATGGCTCCAGTAAGGAATCAAAATGGGTGTTTTGGGAACTGCTGATTACGAATTTTTCGTCGTTTTAATTAATCTTGATAATAAGGTTCCTCTGAACTCCAAAATTCAAATTTACATCTGAAGTTTTTGACATTTGAAGTTTTTTGAATCAATAAATTTAATGACTCTGAAGTAGAGGCCCTTCATAGTTGGACTCCGACAAAAGGAAATTCAAGTTCTCCCATAATTCCCTCGAGGAGGACTCTAAATTGTCCCTGAGCAGGGGAAAATAAATGTATATTCAAAATGAAGTTTTGTGTCTAACTACAAGTTTCTTGAATACCTGACTGCGAAATTTTCATACTATTTTTCGTTTAATCATCATTGCGCATGAATAAAATGAAAATTTAATCAATTTAAAACAACGACGAAGTATTAGAATAAACAAGGCGCAGGAGGAAGAAAGTGTGTGTGTGTTTGTGTGTGTGTGACAAAGATAGAGAGGCGCGAGGATAAAAATTTTGAAATGTTTTCGCAGAGTTTTTTTGGCTTAAAACAAACTAGAGACGTGGCTCAATGAATAGTTATATTGATTGCTATATACCGTATGTTGAAAATTGGAATTTATTTGTTGAATATATAAATGCAGAGTCCAGAATGTCCCGTACCGAGTACCAGCAAGCGAGCATTTGAAGGGAAATTAGTGGGACAATCACAATATTATAAATTGAAAAAACGTAAAAAGGAGAAAGAATTTGCTGAGGCTAAAATGGTAAGTTTCATAAAAGTGAATGTGCAAGATTTACTCGCATATTCCTGTATAATGCAAATTTTTAAAACACAGTGGTATTTATATAGCGAATGACAGAATTGGATGAAACAATGCAGCAGTTATTAGGAAATCACACCCATAATGTCCTTGACGATTCATTGGAGGATGCTTCAGGAGACCATATGTGCGACCCACCTGATGTTCTTGGAGGCGTAGTGGGCAATAATTTATCGTGGGACTCCCTTAATATTTTTGAAGATGATGTCAGATTTCATCTTACAGATGAACTGGAGAATATCAATGTTCGCAATAATGTAAGGGATGAAAATAATGATGTTAGTTCGCTTGATGGAGGTGAATTTGATGAAAATGAAGGCGAGGATAATGGCGATGGCACCTTTTTAGGATTAGCTGAACTTGCCAGGGGATGTGATATTAAGGCATGTGTTCAAGATATTGTAACACAACAGAAGAATGAAATTTGTGCATTATTTGCACGGAATCGTATAACTCATCAAAGTCAGCGCGAAATTTTGGATATGTTACGTAATATTTGCCCTGAAACTCAACAAGCCTTACCCGTTCAAGGGCGTACTTTGAGAACTAAAAATATCCCACACGTTCGTATTCAACTTAGTCCTGGTGAATTTGTGTATTTTAGTATAACATCAGTATTAAGTTTGACCCGTTTCTATGATCCTGATGGAACATTATTCGACTCTCTGTCAATATAGATGGCATACCACTTTCTCACTCGAGTGGTTACAGTTTCTGGCCTATATTGGCCGCTGTTGACAAATATCCTGAATGAATGATCGCTCTCTATGGAGGCCAAGATAAGCCCAAGTGTAGTAATGAATTTTTGGACTTATTTGTGAAAGAAGTTTGTGAGTTGAAGAAGAGGGGTATTAAACTTCATAACAGAACTTATCAGTTTCAGCTTTACAACATGCTGATGGACATACCGCCACAACTTAAAGAGGCTTTGACTTAGAGTCGATAAAAATGAGGCTACCATTGATATGGCTGAAATACCAGCCCTTTCACTTCAGCCATATTTCCGTGTATTCGTGCCAGTGAAAATAATTAGTAGTTTCAAAGCTACTGGACTATGGCCGATTAACAGATTAGTTTTTAGCGACATTTTGCTAGCTCCAGACAAACCAGTTGATGGTGACACAGCTCCATTGCATGATGAATCTACTCCACTGAACGATGAAACGCACTCTTTGCAAGAAGATGATCGATCCTGCCGAATATTTGAGCAAAAATGAAGTTCTGGAAGGAGCCAAAGTGGGAATTAATTCGTTGAATTCACAGCCTTGTTGCAGCTCAAGCATTCAATTACAAAATATTCGTCCACTTCTGCCAGCCAAAAGCGCAGTTAAGAGGAAGCGACGAGTGCCTATAACAAGTGCTCACTTGATTGGTACACCTGAAATGATGGCACGAGAGGAACTCTTCAACAGAAAGCAGAGTAAGATTGCTAAAGCTGCAAAGAAAAAGCTAGATTTCAAAACAAATAAGGTGGCAGTCCAAAAGCCCAAGAAGCCTACGAGTAAGCGCAGAGGTAGGCCGAAACGTGAATGTGACGCACACCAATCTCATTCTGCAGGTAGGTACGTTAATTAAATTTATTATTTCCAAGAGCTCGACTGCAAAGTCAGTACTGCTTTTGAGAAGCGAAAGCAGTTTTTTTTTTTCAAATATCTGGAGATTGACAACATCACGTCATTTGCTTACTGTCAGATTGTGAGGAAGTTGCAAGGGCCACAACCATATGGTGCTCGCAAAGATTTTCTCCTGTTTGATGTTTCCACTGCCAACTTGTAACTGTTCCTACCAAGCTGAAATTATTTTTTTTGTATTTTTTTACAATAAAAACGCACGTAAATCACGATGTCCATAACCTCCACCCTTGGTGTCCATAACCTCCACCTATGAGGGGGAGGTTATGGACAAAAAGATGGTTCTCTAAAAATGGATGTAGTTTTTTTTTCGAGAAGCCTTTTCAGTAATCTAAATACATCAAAATGTCGAGAATGATCTACTCTATCAGTGTGAACTTGTTTGATGTCGCTACCTAATTTTAAGGGTCTGAAAACGCGATTTTTCTCCTTAGGCCGCGGCTACATAGAACGCAACTTTGCAACATCGAACGTTAGAGGCAACATTGAAATAAATCAAACGCGTGTGAACAGGTGGACGTGTCTACACATCGCACTGTGACACTGTGCAATGTTGCTGATTTTCTGAGAAAAGAAGCAAACGCGTTTGCTTCTTTTGTATGTTGCGTGTTTTTTTGCGGGAAAAGTGAGTTTATTTTTTACAATCATGGCTAATATTGTTGATCAAGTGAAAGAAAAATTAATATTTCATGTAAAAGCGGAAGAAATGTTGTGGAACATGCAATCACCGAAGTATGTAGTCAAACAAACTATAAAGAACAAGAAATGGGATGATATCGGGAAATCCTTAGGCATTGATGGTATGTACCATGCACTGATAAAACACCAGTTGGGATGTATCAAACTTTCTTTTTTTCAAAGCTGCGAATCACAATCATTTTGCAATGTTCTTCTTCATTTCATCGTTCATAATTACACAGGTGCGACTGCAAAAATCTTGTGGAAGCAGCTGCGAGACCAATTCAAACGAGAATTCAAGAAAGTCAGGCCAAATAAACACAGCGGAGATTCTGGTGATGAAGGTGAAGGATATACCTAATCAGTACTTTGGGAGCTGGCCGTACTATAACGACATGTTGTTCATGGTACCATCAGTTGCTCCACGTAAAATAGACGGGAATGTAACTACTGCTGTCAAAGGAGCAATGATTTCATCTAGCAATAATCATGAAACTCAATCATCGAATGTTTTCGAGTCTGACGTTCTGGTTCCTGTTGATACAACTGGTGATAATTTTGATGAATTCATAGTTATGATGTCGACAAAGTACAAGTGGTAACAATCGAAAATACCAGTAACATGAATAGTACTGTGAATGCCAGTGCCACTCCGAAAGTACCAAGTAAGTTCTTGCATCATGTCCTCCCAATCAACTTTTCACTGCTAACAGGTCCAAAATGTAGCAGTCGCGAGAATAATTTTTAGGAGTATTTTAGCCGGCAATTAGCAGTATTCGTCGTCCAAGAAATGTACAGTGACCTCTGAAAATGAACCACTTATCATACTGCTAATATACTGATTCTCACCCAGCAGTTGTCAGTGTATACTTCGACAAATTTATCCGCGCTGTAGATATAATTATCGAGGATACTGCTAAAATTAGCTGTATTTCTGATAACGTTGGTGGCCGTATCTGCTGTACTGCTCAATAGTTTGCATTATAAGCTTTCTTTGACATGGCGTTAGCATGCAGTCTCCTCGATTATATACGTATTTTAGATAATTTCAAATGATTTTATCAATGGCACTGCTAAAAATCTAGTATTTTGTGCTCCACAATAAAAATGACTGTTTAGTCCCTTTGCACGAGTACGTCTCTTGAAACATAGAATTCAGCAGCCTCCCTGACTATTTCTTCTCTGTCAATAACTTCATTTTTGCATCCCTTGTTTTAATTGTCGAGAGTGCATTTTTCTCATTTTGCAGAGCTCTATGCACCCTCCTGCTTGAACCACTTTCTTCAAACATTTCTGCAATATTAACTCTTGATCGTATTTGCTGATACTTTATCATTTCTTATTCGTTTTTTGATTAATTCTTTGAGCTCACGCAGTTTTTATGTTGTTCATTTGTCACCAGGTGCAGAAAAAGCTGGTAACAATAAAAAAAAAAGGCAGCGGCATCTACCAGAGTACTTGAAAACTGAAAACTAGATGTCCTTGAGAAAAGATTTCGTGCGGAAGATAATCAACGCGAGAACTAAGAGAATGCAGACTGGTGTTTTTTGAAAAGTCTGTTACCAAGTATCAGAGAAGCGAAAAACAAACGAAGACTTCGGATCAAGATCGAAACTGCTATCGATGAAATTTTGGAGACTGAGAAACTGTTCCCATATGATGATTGAATTCTACGAATGATTATGATTAAATTGTACGCTAAAAATATTGAAAAAAAAAGTAATTATTACCCGATAAAGAATTTGGTTGCCCTGAAATTGCCCCGGACTTATTGCCCTGCAAAAGGCAACTGGTTGCCCTGTAATTGCCCTCCAGCACTCCAGCACCGACCAATCAGAACGCACCATTTTACCATTGCGTAAAAAGGCAACATGTTGCCCTCAAGTTGCCATCTGAGTTGCCTTTTCAGATTGCCCCATGGTTGGTTGCCCTATCGGTTGCCCTTCTGGATTGCCCTCGTGTTGCCCCATGGTTGCTCTCTCAGTTGCCCTTCTGGATTGCCCTCTGGTTGCCCTCTTGTTGCCCCATGGTTGCTCTCTCAGTTGCTCTTCTGGATTGCCCTCTGGTTGCCCCGTGGTTGCCCTTCTGGATTGCTCTCTTGTTGCCCAGTGGTTGCCCTTCCAGATTGCCCTCTTATTGCTCCATGGTTGCCTTCTCAGTTGCCCTCTTGTTGCCCCGTGGTTGCCTTCTCAGTTGCCCTTCTGAATTGCCCTCTTGTTGCCCTATGGTTCCCAGGATGTTCAGTTCAGTACTACTCCCCCATGAAGACACACTCACTTATATCACAGGTGACAAAATGGAATAAAAGTGTAAAAGTCAAAGGCTATATTAACTGGAAAACAAGATTGAGTATATACATATTATGTAAAAGAAGGGAATGAGGATGTAATCTAATAAAAATCCTCAAAGGAAATGAAAATGAGGTACCTATCTCTTATATATGGGTCATTCTACCGAAACCTTGATAATTCATGCTTTTTTTGTTTAAAAAAAAATAAAGACAAAACATTACTACTTGTTTTTCCATCGAAATCATTTATATGCATATAATAGAACGTATTTATGAGGTTAAACCAATAGCATACTTCCTAGGGGAGGAGACAGAGGGGGCTCAAAATGATAAGACCACTACGCTGAAAGAATGGCAGCCCACGTTGAAGGGACTGTTGGCTATAGAAAGAAGTTCCTACGCGCACGCGTGCCCGTGTACTGTGAATACGCACGTACTCTTCCACACGCACATCAATGAACTCGTATCAGTGCTGCCAGGTGCTCCGGATTTTCTAGTCAATCTCCGGATTGATCGACCTTCGGCAAAAAATATCTGAATTTTTGAATAATGTCCGGAAAGTTTGGGAAAAATCCGGATTTTCGTTGTTTTTTCTCGTTTTGTGGTTTATTCAACTTCTGATTAGTTTGAAATATTTTTCTGTGGATGACTGCATTTTCACTACACTAAACTGGACTAGAAAAAATGTTTTCTCACTTTCTTACCTTAATAATTACTCAGTTTTCCTTCCACCCACAGCATCCTTTTTCAGAAATATTTGCTCTGTGTCTGTTTTCTGACAGGTTCAAATTTGACCACGGTGAAGGACAAAAAAGCGAGAGACACGTTATCAAATATGGCTTGCGCATTGATTCTGATCGAGTCTATAACACGTACTGCATTACCAACTTGTTCACTGTACTCACAAAAACTGTACACACGCATCAGTTTATCCAAACACGCAGAGATAATATTTACAAAAAAATTTTTGAAGTCCAATCCATGGCGAAGGACAATTATGTCGAAGGGATTTTTGAGCATTTAAATGAGATTTCCAAAAGGGGTAGGGGCACGATACTTCAAATTAATAAAAAAGATACAATAATTTATCCTCTGAGTTTATACAGTATTAGAGGACCCTATTGTTTATACATTGCCAGATATCTATCTGGGACAAAAGTAACAAGGTTTCGGTAGAATGACCCGTATACATTATTAAAAATAGGATAATGAATGGCTGCGTCAGCATACAGCTATACAGTTACATATTATTGAATAGAATTGACATTTGAAATATAAAGAATAATATGTGACCGGCTCTGAAGGAGTAGACCTTATGGCTAAATTATTGATTTTGAGATGTGAATGGTTTCTGAACTTTCGAACCCTCCTCTTTCACGCATTATCGTGTGCGAAATAGCAAGATATGCATTCTAGGCGATGGGAGAGGGCATTGATTACACCATATCATTGCAAAAATACGAGTAATGAGCGTACGGTTCGTTGTGTCGTTGTTGAGTAATTGAGGAGATGAGAATCAAAAGTGACTTTATCCAATTTTCATTTGAAATGGGTTAGTGAGCGTTCCTGACGGTAACGGAACATGAAAATGTTTGTCACGTACGTTTAGTGAGTTGCCTGCCTACCATATTAGTAGGAGAAACCGCCCCAGGCCACGCGCAGTAAATCCCATCAATTTTTCTTCTGAAAACATTTTCTGGCGAATAATGTCACTTTTGATTCTAACCTCTGCTGCTTTAATGGCTTCTGCCGTTTTTGAATATCTGCAACGAAGCATTGCAATTTGATCAAGCCAAATATGCGATATCTGGTGCAAATTCCGTGTGATCCACGACTAAAAAAATCAGCGGAATTTTCTGATTCAGTCCGGCATGAATGCACCCTAACAATGCACCATGCACAATCCTCTGATACCTGTCACTCTATAATGCTATGCTGCTACACGTTTCGTAGGTACACAGAAATATATACGGAAAACGTATTACGTTTAGCATGTACGTCTTACTTGTACTCACCTCTTCGAACGGCAACGGTGTAGAATCTGACTATACTTCAAATTGCTTCGCTTTTTCACTTTTAATAACGTATGAAATACAATTTCAGCAATCTTTCACGCAACACTCGTATCTCGGAAATACTGGACAAAGTTGTACAATAAAAACTGTTTAACCGAAAGGCAACCAATGAGCAACCAAGAGCAACCAAAGGGCAACCAACGGGCAACCAACGGGCAACAGTGAAGTTTGCTGGAGAATATGAGGCAACTTCTAGAAGTGGGCGGTCCTTCAGCGTGGTTACCCTGTAGTTGCCCTAAAACGGCAACAGTTACCCTATTCTACAAGGCAACTACAGGGCAACCGTATTCAAATTATTTATCGGGTAACTGTATTGATCAAAGTAAAAACACATTTCTGTATAGTTTTAATAATAGTGATACGAAAATATAATCTGTACACCTACAAAGAAACATTCTTCTTTTCAAAACAAGAATACTTAAAATAAGATTGCCTCCAGGACAAAAGAAGAGAAGATAATCTGTTTACAAATACATGGTATCATTCCTTCAATAAAATGTTTCAAAATGAAATAAATAGGGGTGTTCTCTTTAATATAGTATAGCATTATTAAACATTATTCTTTTGAAAATGAGAATACTTTAAACAAGATTGCCTGTAGGACATAACAAAAGAACATAATCTAGATTACAAATCCATGGTATATCATTGAAATGGGGTGTGCACTTCATAAACACGTAGCCTATCGCAGAATGCCAGATTCAAATTATTAATGACATCATTTCACATATTATCGTTCTTGCCAGGGTACTTCTCCAGCAGGGCTATAAAATATTTTGTGAACAAATTCCTGATTTGAATGGGTTTAGTAGCACTGCGATTATATTTTCTACCTGTCTGAAAATTTCCCAATGTCAACTTATTAGCCTTGATCTTATCTTGAACTGATTTTAGTAGAAGATCACTGATACCATCTTAGTCAATGACCACGTTATGTAATACCGTTAGACATTTCACAATTATGCAGGCAGTATGTTCAGTTGTCTCAATTGGTTTCAACAGTAATTGCCATTTGTTCGCTAGAATACCAGAACTGCATTCCACGTATCCACGAGCTCTGCTCAGTCTCCCATTGAATATCATTTGTTCTCGTGTCATATCTCGATGTGAATAAGGTTTCATAATATTGTACTGCAATGGATACGCATCATCTGCAACAAATAAGTACGGAATTCGACGGTTTCCAAATTCAGGAATGAGACGATCTTTTGGAAAATTATCTGCATTATTCATGAACCCTTTTATGTTGCTTGCTTCAAATGCACCTCCGTCACTTTCTCTACCAAAAGAATCAACATCTACGAAAATGAATTTGTAGTTGCTGTCGGAGACTGCTTGCATAAGAATGGAGTAGTACAATTTATAGTTGAAGTACATCGAACCACTTTTACAAGGACATTTCATCCGCACATGTTTCCCATCGAGTGCGCCTGTCAAGAAGAACATAAATTTTCTAATAGCTATCGACTACTGCCCTGCCAAAAAAATTAGTAGCAATATGGGTAGTGCTACAGTAGCCCTGCTACAGAGTAGCACAGACAGTAGTGCTGAAGGTAGTACTACAGTATCACTACTGTATTGTTACTACTCAGTAGTACCATGGTGGCACTAACTGTAGTGCTACGGCATTACTACTGTATCACTACTACTTAGTAGCAAGATGGTAGCTCTAATGGTAGTGCTACGGTATCACTGTAGTACAGTTACTACTGAGTAGTACAATAAGTACTGCTACAGTACAATTACTGTAGCATTACTACTTAGTAGCAATACAAATTGTACTACCATGTAACTACTCAGTGTCAGTGCAGTTATATAGTGCTGCAGTGCATGGTAAATCAACCAATCTTCATAATGTATCATTAGATGAAAATATAGAGAGCCAGAATCAGTGAAAAGACACACAAACAGATAGAGAAGCAAAATCAGACAGATAGATAGTTGCAGCGGGACAAGCCTGAGATACTAACAAACAAAATCTGACAAAGAGATAGGGAAAAGGCTGGCAGATAGATAAGGAGGCGAAACCAGACACATGCGCAGAGAAGAAAGATGAACAAGGTGGGCGTATGAGAGCCACGTGGACAGGAGAGAGCAGTAGTGCGAAAGAGACTTAAGGAGATCGGTTACAAGTTTTATCTCACGGAAATTACAGGTTTAAGCTAAGAAGTAATTAAGTAAGTAGGCCCAGCCTTCAGTCATAGCCTACTTGATTGTATACTGGTCTTGCTTGCCTTTTTGCATGTCGTCAGTTTACTTTGTTTACCATTTTACTGTTACAAGCTTGCTTCTTTATTGAACAAAGATGATTGTACCTTACCTGAGATGACAACTGATTGGCCACAACCTTAAAACATTTTAGGAAGACTGAGCTGATAAGGTTGTGCACATTATAGAGAGATAGAATGTCTTAGTCTACTCCCATAATCCATCTATACCTTCTGTACCTACTCCCCTCACCATAGGGAAATTGAGGAAAGAGAAGAGGGGATCTAGCCTGGAGAATTAGAATCTCCTTTTATTTCTGTGTCCGCCCTTTTTTTGTCCATCTTCCGTCAATCTGCATATCTTCCTATTTCTATCATCGCCCCTTGCCCCACTTCTACTTCGCCCTTCATGTACTTTTACCTTCTCAGCTATCCCCACTGATTTCTCTATCAACGCGCTAGCCTTCCGAGTTGTCTTCCTTTTCCTCAAATAAGTTGTGACTTTAAAAAGAGTGTAGGCTGTTTCTGTGAGCCAGTGGAGCAGAGACTGGAAGAGATGACGCGGGAAGTAAGAATAACAAATATAGGCATAACGCCCATTACCTTTTGTTTTCTTCTGTCAACTTTTTCCTTCCATCCTCCTCCAATTCTCCCTCTTCAATAAAATATGAAGGATATAAATAATTATTCAGTGCTAGATATAGATATATATATAAATCAGAAATGAAATACGCTGTTAGACCTTTTCCTGGCCCTTGCTAACCCCTATACACCTCTACTTTCCCTCGTTTTCCTAAAGAAAGAAAAAAAGAGAGTAATATAGTACTTACAAAGAAGAGGAAATCCGGCCTGGATATGGAAATGAAACTAGGTTTGGAATTTCATTATACTTCCATTTCTCTGCTCATCCTTCTCCAAAATCTATTTCCTTCCTTCTATTTCATCTCAGCACCTCCTTCTCTTCTACCTTCTTCTTTATCTCTCTCGGTCAAGTTCACTATCCCTTCACATGTAAAGTCACTTTTCTCTGTCCTTCTCCATGTACTTCTGGAACACAAGAGAGAGAAGAGAGGTGCTCCAACCCAGTGAACAAAGATCTCCTTCCATTTATATCTAGCTCTCTATATACTAAAAAAGTAAAATCCGCCGCCGCCTTCGCCACCAAAAAATCCACTGCGGGTTGCCTACCCTGCCCCTTAACTAAAAAAGTAAAATCCGCCTCGTCCTCCCCCTCCGTGAGGATAAGTTCTTGATTGTCCACCCTCCCCATGATTCCTATTTCAACATGATGATAGTTTTCTCCCCCAACTACTCAGTCACCTCAAACAGGTCAAATTAAGATCTGAAAGCTATTAACAAAGTAAGAGTAATTGTTTACACAACTGGTAATATCAGAAAGCCTCAGTGAACAGAAAACGGAACTCTGACAGAAATATTGAGAAACAAGGTGAACTGGCGAGGCGCGAGCCTGGTTCGAGCGAAGCGAATGACGACGGGGGGAGGGGTTGGGCTGTGAAGCCCCCTAGTTCTACCTATTCGCTGCCTACACCTCCCTAGATAGATTTTCCTGTTTTTCATCCACCCTCCTGCCCAATCACCTCTAAAGAGGATAGAGAAGGGAAGCAAGCCGGGAGGTGGAACCTACATATCCAAATCTTCCATCATATTTACCCTCCTGAAGAAGCTCTTTCCTTTAATCTATATGTATATCATCTCATTCTCCATCAGTACCTCAGTATTCTTCATCTCTCTCCTCTTTCTACAAAAATAAGGGATTAGAAAAGCGTGAGGTGTTTAGGATGGTAGGAGGAGGAAGGTATAGTCATGTAATGGTAAGGGGGCTGGTTGGATCAACCAATATAAGTATATGTACTGTAGTAGCCGCAGGATCAGCGAGAAGGGAAGTTGGAATGATGAAAGAGAAGCGCGAAAGAATTCGACAGTCTTGAATCATTTTGTGATGAAGAGGAAGAAGAAACAAGGAGGGAGCTAGTAGAGTATAATTTCCCAAGTTACCAATTTGTTTAGCTGGTCAGAGAGTTAAGCGGAGACGAAAATAGCTGTATTTCTGAGGTCCCTGAGTCACTCCTCCAGGACATTTTCTGCGGTGGGGAGAAAACATTCCGGTTTCCAGTATATGAAGAGAAAAATAACAATGCATGCAAGAAAATCTAACATTTCATTCAAAATGTACTTATTCATTTTCAGTGACTCATTTTCAATAAAAGAAATGAACAAATAAAGAACCCAAAAATACGGCCAGTAAGAGCCAAAAAAATAAATTCCCCTACGCTGATTCCTGGCAACGATCAGCTAAACTGGCGTGAGGCGTGCTGTGTTACTGGGCTGGTGTGGGTACAAAGCACTACGCTTGCTTTCCACCCGGTAGAGATGCCTGCCGTCGCCGTCTCGTCGGCAGCGACTATCAGTGAGGAGACAACGTGACCTTGCCCTGCGTAGAATGCTATAGAGTGAGGAGTAACCATTTACTGGTAGTCTGTCTGGAAGAAGGAGGGATAACTTTGTCCCCGTGTTGATGCTAATGCACCACGTTCTCTCCTCGCTGAGTTCCACACTGCACACTCATTAGTCCTAGTCGTTACAAGTAATCTACCTATATGGTCGTTACATCATTAGTTTTGTCGGAACTTTGCGTTTGTTCTTTTGTGATTTTGAGTTCGTTCATTGTTGTTTCGGGTCATTCGGGATATTCGTTGCAGTCTTACTTATCTATATTGGCTGCATGTGCATTTTCAGTAAGTACAATTATTTTTTGTTTATCCAATAGAACAACGTACAGTCAAACAAGCAGTGAATACTGCTGAGAATACTGTTGATCCTAACGAGTGAATTTTCAGCACATCAGCCTGTTTTTTTTTATTTGTATAACACCAACTAGGATACATGTACATCAGAACGTGTAGCTCTGCCTCTGAATACGTTCTGCCGTTTGAATACGACTGCATGCTGAACAAAAAAGAAAAAACTTCACTCACTTCGCTTTTCCTGGCAACTAAGGCGTATGCGTAAAAACCTTCTAAGATTCAACCTGTCCACATTGGGCTCCTCCCAGAAAAATTTTTGAAATTTTTATCAATGGTAGAGATGATCTTCAACTAACACTGATTAAGATATTTATTGTTCACTCATTTGACCTCCTGCAGCTTTTGAAGTGACCCACTGAGAAAAACGCGTCTTGTATGCGAAATTTTTGACAGTTTTCAAACTTTGATACAGTATAAGCCCTCGATGTAGAATTCTGAAATTGTCAGCAAAGCTTTAGACAGTCCTCACCTTTGTTTTGAGACCTTATTCGGTAGCGTTTCCCGTTCTCTCCCGATGGGGTGAGGAACATTTGAAAGTATACTGTTAACTGCATTTCTAAAACTGAAGTTATCAACGCGCCGACCGAAGGAAATGTTAAGCAATTATGACCTAACAACAAATGAACAGTCGAATTGACGGTTTCCAGGTCAGAAAATGTATATATCACATTATTTTCCCGATTCAGCCCATTCTGGGAATTCAAAAAGGAAAATTTAGAGGGGAAAAGGCAATACCAAAAAGTATTGCTCATTGTTCCTGTAACTTGGTTACATGTGTCATTCACAATATTTTTCAATCGCCAAAAATCCATTTCCTTATGACTCTTGTCAAAGTCAATTTCATTTATTTGTTTTTTAAGGCACCGACGATGGTACCAGAATGTAATGCTTAAAATAGTGTACTTCAAATTATCATTTAAAACATGTATAGACGTCGCAGTTTACACGATTATTGATCGTGTGTTTATACTCATTTCCATAGTTTTTACATTCGAAATTCAACTTTTATTCTGCTACTCTGCTATTTCTTCCCCCTTTTTTGGACGATAAAATGGGTTTTCTTGGAGGATACGGGAGCTGAGCTAATTCGTACTTGTCGGGTGGTGGCTAAAAAGAATTAAAACCTCCAGTATTGGTGCTTCCTCTGAGCCGAACTTGCGTTTCTTTTTTATACATGATTATTAATTCGTTGATCATTATTAAACTTAAGTTAAAAACCATACTTACTTTTCAATTATTTGCGGCCCCTCCGGTGAAGTTCCAGTTCCTTCAAAAAAAAAAAAACAGATTTCCATAATGTCCTTTTGCACTTGGTTGGAAAAGTTGCTTCCCCCAAAAATAGGAAATCATGTGCCAGGTGACTTAAAATTAGCCGTTTATCTTTGCGCAATGTGTAAGCGTCAGTAAGCGTTATGAATAGGGGGAAAAAAAGGAGTAAGTATAGGTAATTTTGAAAGTAACATTACTTTTTCCAGTTCAACAGAAATGCAATTCTTTTCATTTTCTAGCAACAATTTCCAGAAATTTCATTCTCCTTCATTTTCAGTGTGCGTCTACTCTGCTCCTGTACTGGCCACCAAATTGAAATTTACGAAGTCAGTAGGTCTAAAAGTACATTCAGTTTGAGAGCTCCCAACTTCTGGTATGGCACTTGGTTACCCTGAAGATTTTCTTTCTGCATCAAAGTTGATGTACTCATTAGGTCTGTTACCCCAGCAGCGCCCATTTCAGATTCGATGTTCAAAATTTCAGGATCGTTAGTGCTACGTTAGTGCTGGTTAGTGCCGTATAAATTTTCATTAGTGTTACCCCCTTCCTATACTTTGAAAAAAATTAATTTGGGCGCTGCTGGGGTAATGGTGACACCGCCCATAAGGCCTAGCTCACCGAAACACTCAGGATCATTAGTGCTATGTTGGTGATAGTTAGTGTTAGTGCTGGTTAGTGCTGTACAAAATTTCGTTAGTGCCCCCCCCCCCCCACGATATCCACCCAGATGCACATTGTTGTGGGGAAAATATAGACCACGGAAACGCCCATTCTAGAATCGAAGAGCAAAATTTCAGTATTGTTAATGCTACGTTAGTGCTGGTTAGTGCTGTGCATATTTTCGTTAGTGCAACCCACCAACCCTCGCAATCGTTCGTACACATTTCCTTCATCATATTTTTATTTATTTTCCTGTCAATTGTATATTTCTCTTATAGGCCTTGTTCTCGAGCAATCAACTTTATGTTTTGCGTTGGTGAGAATAGCGAGGTAGTTTCAGAAGGTATCTCGTTTTTGAGAAGTCACTCTTCCTAAATGGGAGGGTGGATTGAGGTGGCTCCCCACTGGGTCCTAGGGCAGGGTAAATCGAATTATCCATCGCGCCCCTCCTTCCCTTTACCACTCTGGGGTGTGCGCATCCCCCTCACTGTAGAAATGGGGAGGAAAATGATGTCAATAATTTGTTCTTAATTTGTTCCAATTTGTTCAGTCATTTTCAGAATTTGTTTTCTCACCTCCACCCCCAAAATTAGCAACTCAGTTTGAGGTGCTGGCGACATGCTAACCCCCGACATTCGATCTCGGGGTTGTAACAAGTCTCAAACATTAGTTCTTAATTGCTCTAATTCGTTCCGCAGTTTTCAGAATTTGTTCCGCCACCCTCCCCTATTTACAGCTACCAAGAAGAGGGGCAGGATAAACTAATAGCTATAATCTCACATGAATACCATTTGCTGCACACTAAAATTTGTTCTACATTCGTTCTAGTTTTTTCTCTCAACCCCACACTTCAGACTATCTAAACTATACATTTTCCGACTATCTGAACTAGGGGGTTGGGAGTAAGTGACACTTATATATGAATTTTCCACATAAATACGATTTGCTACCAACTGCAATTTGTTCTCTATCATTCAAATTTGTTCTGTCATCTTCATGCACAATAAAATCCGTCGTCACAAAGCATTGGCCTGCAACATGAACTTAAGTGATGGAGGTACGTGGCCCTTATGTGTGAATTTCCCATTTGATTGCGATTTTTCGCGCGCTATAATTTTTTCTTTTTCTGTTCTGAATTGTTCTCGAATCTATACACGACAATCCATCAATGGAAAGGATTTTTAGAACAGATTTAGTAAGTTACATGTATAAGAACGATACGGCTATTCCTTTAAGAAAAGAAATCATGGGATATCAACTATGCCCTCATCCTTCTTATGAGTGTGCAATGCAGGATACTCCCCTATCCATACATGTCCACGGTGTACAGTGAAGCGATTCGCAAGAAAAGAGCCTTCTGTAAAGATAACACGAATCGAAAGCGCTCCTGTGGGTACTTTGGTTGGGTGGGAATTGTTTGTGAGCTACTCTGTATGTACAGATCATGATCTCGTAGGCACGCATAGTTGCGCGTCGAACGACCTTCATGTCGGACAGTCGGGTACGCGGCTGTCTCATCTCTGCTGATCAGTTGCTTCTGTCTATTAAAAATTCCGACGTTAATGGTGTATTCCAACCCTTATAAAAAGGGGGAAACTAGACTTTGCCACAGGAATATTACAATTGGTCCGGGAAAGATTAACTAATTGATTTGGAAAAAAAGTAGGGGATGGGGGAATTTCGTGGAACATCCTGTATAAATATTATACCCTTACGTCCACATCTCACATTCCAATCACACTCTTGAGTGACAAACCTGACAACGACCAAAATATCTAGAGATGCTCGCACCTTTTCCTCCTTCTCTCTGTTCAGTTATCCAATTTGTCACCTACTCCCTATACCTACCCTCTAAAACGGTTACACCTACCTAAACTGCTTCGTCCACACAGCCCGTATGCACTTCAAACTGATATTAGTTCTTCCACCTCATCGCTTTGCCTCTCGTCGTCTGTGCCTTTTTTATCTGTCACCCCCCACCGCGCGGCTTGCTCGACTACCACTCCCACAAACTGACTTCCACTTTCATTTTAGTTTATTTTTTCTCAATTCTGAGCGGGATTCAGTTGAAAATATTTCTGCTGTTCGTAATAAACGGATGAAGGAAGGTGAAGACAAAATGAGGTGAATGTTGTGAGAGATGGGGTTGAGCGGGGAGAGAGGAAAGTGCAGTTGTTTCCCTGACCAGACCGCCACTCTTCTCTTCCCTACTTTCTTGATTGAAGTATATAAGCAGGGGGAGTGCAGAAGAGAAGAACGATAGGAAGATGGGGTAAGGAAGGAATGGGGTGAAAATGAAGGACCCTTTTGGACCACCATGTGAGAAAATTTCTGTTCTCGATTCTTCCTTTTTTTCTGTCTGTAAAACAGATGGGTGGGAGAGACGGATAGAGAAAGGAAGTCTACCGGTATAAGGGTAGTTGGGAATGGAGGAAGAGAGGGATGGAAGAGGGTAAAGACAGGAAAGAAATGGAAGGAGGAAACGAAAGTTATGGATTTTCAAGCATTCTGATAATGCAAGCTGACTGAGCCCGTATCTTCTCACAACTTTAAGTTATTTAGCTTAGTTTCTTAGAGAGAAGGTGATGAGTGGGAAATAGTTGTGGAGATATGAATCGGAAGTGATAACAATGCGCTTGACAGGAAGGATGAATGACGTCGATTAAGTTGGGTGGGGGAAGGAGGTCTTGGTAGAGTCGAAGGACGAGCAGAGGAGTTCGGTAGAAGAAACGAAGGAATTGCGAGGCGTGTAGTGCTGTGCAATGCACTACGGCACTTAAAAACGAGAAAGGAGAGAGAAAGAGGATATAAAGGGAATGTTCTTTAATGGAAGGGATGTTTAGAAGGGCGGAGTTGGAAGTAAGAGAGGAGAAAAAACAGAATAGGATGGGAGGGGACAGGTGAGTTGGAGACAGTTGACGGATATTCAGATTCTTATTGGGAAGATGGTAGAGTCCCTTGAGCCATATTTCTACTATTTCTACTCTACTCAAGTACTCTTTTGTTGAGCACATAAAAGCCGGAGAAGGAGGAAGATAAGAGGTGGAGATTTACAGTGAGCAGGAGATGAACGAGAAGAGTGAGGGAAGAACTGGAGGGGGAAGAAATTACTGATGATGAGGAGGCTGAAGAAAACTTTCATAAAAGTGAGGGTTGTAGTGGAGGCCACTCCTCCTCCCGCAACTACGGAGACTCCTTCAGCACAGGCGACTCTCTCACCATAACCTCCTCTCCCATCACCTTCGGTTCCAATCACCCACTTTCCCGACCATTGCCGTCATCCGCCATAGGAGCTCTCTCTTCCCTAATAATCCCTATTACGGACCTCCCCACTGCACACCATCTCCACCGCTACCCTGCACCCTTCCGCTACCCTCTTTCCATCATTGCCCTTCACTTATACTAAAATCAGACGCTACATCTCACTTCAAATTTGCTTTATGATCAAACTCAAATCCTCCCAATTACACTTTCTGTTTCCTTTGGGTCCCAGGATACAGTGGCATCCTGGACAACGAAATGGTACACTTAGCAGCTCGTACTGACAACCTAGTCGCCCATTGCTTTTTGAAAGTCTACTCAGACATACTCGTTAAGGAAGTACAACTCCTTCATCTGGAATACCCTGTACATTACTTCTCCCAGAAATCACTATTTTGAGCTGCACCCAATATTCAATTCTTCCCATGGTTCTTCGCCTTCCCCAATCTCAAGACAAAATAGACTTAGATTCGGCCACTCCATCCTCCCGGCCACCCTCTCTCATTTTGCCATTTTTCCTTCGGATCACTACCCCCTCCATCCCAATACTCCCCAAATGTGAAATCTCTCCCACCTCCTTTTCGCATACCAAGCCCTAACGTCACCCCAATCTACCTTCTGGTCAGCTTTCTACAGTCTCAAAATCCCGGCTCCTACTAACACTTCATTGATATTGTCTTTATTTTATTTTTTGTTTTGTTCTGTTTCTTTTTGTTTTCCCCATGCAATAAACTTATGGAGAAAAAAAAAAAAACTGAAGACACAACCAATGTAGTACTAAAATCAGTCTGTTTCATATGTAGGTATGGATTCCTCTAGGAAAAGGAAGACAGCTTCTTACACATTTTCTAGCTGCAAGTCCTTGTCTCGTAGTACTTTTTATAGAGCAATCTCGGCTACTACTACAACAGATGAAACTGATACTGATGAAAAAGAGGTTAGTTCTGCTTCTTTCATAATGTGCAAGTACCTGAGAGCAGTCTGATAGTAGTAATTCATTTTGAAAATGTGGGTCAATGTTATTGTTCCTTTGCTGTAGTCTTCTCGCCACTTTAACTCGAAGCGCACTGCCATGTGATTTATTTGACATACATGTCCCTTTGTTTAGATGAGAACTACACATTTTTACAGTTTGATAATAGTCAGCAATAATTTCTTTACACATTCATCATTTAAATAGATCTCTGATAATATTGATGAAGAATCTCAACATGGGGAATCTCCCGCCTCATCGGAAGTTAACAGAATACTTTTTGATGCGAATGCAAATGTTGGTTTCTTCCATGCGGATCCTTCTTCATCCACAACTGCTGAGAATGAAGACCTATTCTCAGATGATGCAACTGAAGCGGAATTTTTTCCCAGTGATGCAGATCCATTAGATACCGATGGGGATGATAGTGAATTTGAAGACAGTAGAAACAGTCTGGGTGAGATGTCTGGTGCTGTATAATTAGCCTATGCTCTATTAACATATAGGTTCTTCCATTGACGGAGTCGATTGTTATCCCTTCCTTCCGCCCCCTGACAAAGACAGAGGAAGTAGTGCGATACAAATGAGGTTAATTTTGAAAAATAGAGGCCTGCAATACGTAAACGTTTTAATAATAAAATATTTGAAAAAAAGTATGCTTTGTAATTGATGTTCTTGATGTTCATGTAAATATAGGCACATTCCTGAAATAATATTAAACGCTTGGTGTAACTTTCATCACTTTTTCCCCTTCTTTTTCTTTTTGTTGCTAATGACTGTCTGTCCCAGTACATATTTTTGGCTGAATGAGATCATTGAGGACTTCCAACTTGAAAAATCACCCGATAAAGAGAAACAGCTAGGTCTAAGATTGGGGCTTTGTGGTAGTCCCAGAACCCCACTGTTCCTCAGATCAAGCATAGGCAAATTTGCTTTTAGTAAAGCGTATTAGTTGTGCACAGGAGTGGAAAAAACTTTTGAAATCACATCTTTTTGATGATTAAGTACCTACTTGTAGTTAGAAAAACAGTGAAATACCTGTTGCCACCCAACCAAGTATTGTAAATATTAAATGGCCTTCTATTCATAATTGTAAATCCGTTGATGGATAACCTTATAGATATATGTAACCTGGTTTATAACGCGCTAATATTTTTATAGGTCCTTGTAGTAAGAAGAATATCCCTGATACCGATTATGTTGGCAACGATAATTTGTATGCAGTACTTACACAATGTAAAATACCAGTTACATCTATCAATCAGATTTTCAATGTTCTAAGATCATACAGCAATCCGCGTGATATACTTTCACTGCCAAAAACATGGTCCACTGCTGTGGGGAAATATCCTCGCCCAGTTACAATACCGATGACTAATGGGACATATAGCTATTTTGGTATTCAATCCGCCATGCAAACTGGATATGCGCAGTTTGATAAAGATATTGAAAGTATTGAGCTCTCGATTAATATTGATGGACTACCAGTATTCAATTCAAGTTCAAAATGTTTTTGGCCGATAGTAGGAAGGATTCATAATCATTCACCTTTTCTGATTGCGTTGTTCTATGGCAACTCAAAACCAGAGGATAGTAACATTTTTCTGAAAGATTTTATTGAAGAATGCCGTGCTCTAACTGCCTTAGGTTTACACTTTGATGGAAAACAGTATACTTTCCGCTTGGTTTCTATTCATGCTGATACACCAGCACGATGTTTTATAATGAAAACGATGAATTTCAATGCCTATGGAAGTTGTGCGAGATGTACTGTCTAGAGGCGAACGCATTGAGAATAGAACATGTTTCCTAGATATTAACGCACCTCTGCGAACTGCTGAATCATTCCGTAATAATGAAGATGAACGTTACCACCAAGGAATCTCTGATTTATTATCTCTTCCATCATTTGATCCAATTGCATGTGTGCCATTGGACGCTATGCATCTCATTTATTTAGGTAAGATACATTTCTTCTACTTTTTCATGACATTTGCATTGGTAGGATGTTTATAGAGCTTATTCTTGGATCAAACTATAACCACGTCTATTTTTAATAGGACCCACTTAATTTTGTCCATCATGTAAAAACTTTCTTCTGTTTATTACGAGCTTAGAACATGTACCAACTTTGGAATTACAATGGGGAAAGTACATAGACAGAGGGCCAATTAAAATTTTGTGCAAAGAATTGAATGCAAAAATGAATATGTACTCCTAGATTTATATAAATTACATCAGTTATACAGTAAATAAGAAATCACTCCGTATTCAGTTCTACTGACTCTATGAAAGTAAGCCCTGGTTCATATAAATGTAGCAGTAAGTGAAGTGGGCGACATATTAATGAGACAAAATCCTGCAAAATTGAAATTTTTGGTAATGGAGAATACCTAATAAATGTATTCTAAAACATTTAACAGGTTGACTATGCTATTTAGTACTCAGGAAAGTAATTAAAGAAAATGCTCAAAATAGTGTTGAAGGAATGGTACTGTAAATCAAACAGAAGGGGGAAACAAATCCATTAAAAAATGTACAAGTTAGTAGAAAAGTTCAATGCATCCCTAGTAGCGCATTCGTTGAAATATTGAGAGATATATTCATATGTTTGTAATTCTTGTCTAATTTCCTTTTTTCAAGGAGTAACTCGGAAATTACTTCTTCTGTGGTTTGAAGGGGAGTTGCAGTTTCGCTTACAAGCATCAAGTCGGAAGCAAATTTCAAAAAACCTGGAAGACTTGGCTGTTTTCTGTCCTGCTGAATTCGCTCGAAAGCCTCGATCTTTAGACCAGTTACACTTTTATAAAAGTACTGAATTCCGGAATTTTCTCCTGTACACAGGGACAGTCGTGCTCAAAAAATTCCTTCCTGAAGATCAGTACAGTCATTCTTCAGCTTTGCAAGTTGCCGTTCGCATTTTGAGTAACTCTAGCGATGTGCAACAACCTGATAAACTTCATTATGCCAATGAGTTACTTCGTGCCTTTGTTTCTGATTTCCCTTCCCTATATCCAGCAAAGTTTGTTTCACATAATATCCATAATCTTATTCACATAGTGGATGATGTGAAACACTTCGGTACCTTGGAATCCTACTCATGTTTTCCATATGAAAGCTATTTGTATCAACTCAAACTCCTGCTCAGGTCAGCTACATTTCCTATTACACAAATCGCACGTCGTTTACATGAAGTATCCCTATATCAACATTCCAGGAGCCTTAAACAATGTACCGGTTTGAAGAAATGTATTCGTAATCCAATGCCTCTGCCTGCTGGTTTCCTTCCCAATGAATGCAACCTATTTTGGATTCATTATACAACGAAATACATCTTCAGAGGAGATAACGTGGCAGACAAATACTGTGAAATAAAAGGAGATAGACCAGTACTTATACGTTATTTTATTAAAGGTCACAATGATGTTAAAGTTTATGTTTGTGGCGAGTTGATGAAGAAAATTAAGCCTTTATACTCCAAACCATACACATCCGAGTTTGTTGGTATCTATATTGTGAAGCAATGTGAAGGAAGCACTCTTCGTTTTTGGGATGTTGAGCAAATCACTGGAAAGTTTTTCGCTGTACCATACCATCGTGACAATGAATATGTTCTTGTCAAAATGCTACATTGAAATTCCGTTGGATGAAGCACAGTGTGGCATTCGCTTCATGTTTTCAATTTTTTTTGGGGTAATACACTAGTTAAATATCCATGTATAGTCGCACCTTTTTTTTAAAACAATTCTGCTGCCAAACTTAGTATTAATGTTGTTCCACAAAATATTTATACTTTGACTAATACATAATGACTGATAAGAAGCAAAATGTAGAAATATCATCAGTGAGTAGTGTGAATAATTAATTCTGAAGATACGTAGAGTGGTGTTTCAGTAATGGTTTGTTAATACATTGATAGTCACTTTACTAGCATTATGCTTGTACCTATTTAATGTCGTATTTATATGTATGATTTCTGTTTGTCTGTCGACGCACTCGTAGTACAAGCTTTTGAGGATATCTTATGAGTATACATGTATATGGATCCCGCTTCACTGGTGTATTTAGCCTTTTTATATACAACCAAATTTTATGTTCATTTTTCAGCGTGATCAAAAATGACCGTGGGAAAATTTGTAATAGTGCTAGAAAGTCAATTAGGCAATATGTCCATAGTCAACCGGAAATGGTTAAATCAGTCTGAATCTAATTTCCGTTATCCTGAGAAAAGGTCCACAGATAAAATATATGACCATGCCATTGATGATATTGAACCCGAAAGTACGTGGGGAACATATCACTATGACGAGATACTTTTCCATGCCGGTAAGACTATATTACAGTATTCCAAAAATGTTTCTTCAAATACATTATGGTAAATGAATATTTTATATTGATTTGCAGACAAACTTGGAATCATTAAGCGAAAGCTAACTTTGCTAGAAAATTCAAGTAATGAATCTCCGCCAGAAGTCCCCCAAAAGAAGTAGGTGTACTTTTTTGTTGCTAATCTCCTATTTGTAGATAACTTTATTACTTATGTGCTGCATTTCTTTGCTTGCAGACAAAAACGTGAGAAAAAGTACCCTTTAATATCTGCTACAAGGTATAAGCTTATGTCATTTCTTATAATTTTATGTAGGGTAAACACTAATAATGAAGTAGGTGCCTTTATAATCGAACAAATGTTGTGTAGCAATCCCGGCCCTCCCCCACCCCGCCACCATCACCCCTTATAGAAAAATTGGGCGCTGTCCTCAGAAGCTAAACCCAACATTTGCTAGTAACTTTCAAGGTATTTCATTTCATTTAATTTATTTGTTTTATTTGGTAGCTACTTCACGCCCTTGTAAATGAAGTGCTCAGAAGCTTAACTACAAAATATTCTTCTAACTTTTAGGGCAGCATAAAAATTGAACTACCAAAAAAATTTTAATGAAGCTTTGCCCGAAATTATATTGTCTTAATACGTACTCTAGTAAAAGTATGGTGCTTATGCATATATTCTTATGAAAGTAGGGGCAGCCCATGAGCATATGAATTTTAAAGTGAGCCTAAGTCAATCTGAGACAGATCTTACCTTATTTGGCGAAATACCTTATTCGCCTGAATACTGAAGGTTACGCAGTCTCGTACAGTTCTCCAGCAACATATTTTTGTGTCGACTTGAAAAGGTCTTATAATTACACAACAGTTCTTAAACTTTGAAAATTGAGCTGATAATTTTCTGAAAAAATTCCCATATTTAAATTGAATTGACCCTTACGTTAGAATTCGAGGATTTTTGTAAACACATGATTTAAATATTTATTTCAACTCCTGAAAAACCTGTTTTTTCTCGCTTGCAGTGGATAGCAGGCTTTTAATCGAATTGAAGACCTCATCATAAAAACCACCCTTGTCCACAGCGGTTTACTTTTTTGTGTTACAAAATTTGAACTATTCTTCAGAACCTCAATTAGTGTTTTTGTTTTCATTTCCTGTGGCATATTCCTTTCCCGATCTTCGAGAAAGGAATAATATCATGAGAAATTGAAATCAAAACACCAGTCAAAGTTGTGAAAGATAGCTGAAACTTTGTAACAAAAGAATAGAAGGATAAGGGTTGTTTTTGTGATGAGGTCTTCAGTTTATAATTTGTTTGGTAATGCCCCATATAAATCATTTTTTAGGCAGCAGGGGCAGTGTGTCTGAAATTCGAAGCTGCCAGTGAAATTAACAGCAGCTTGTTCTATAATATTTTCTTTATTGGCTAAGCATTTTGAATACACATTACTTCGAAATGTACATTTATTGACACTACTGTGTAATTTGAAAATAATGTTTTTTCAGCCGTGGACAACTGATGACTAAAGCCTTGGCTTACAAACCACAAATAGCAAAATCTCCGCCTGTTAAGAGTAAGAATGCTTCGCAAGAACTGGTGTCGTCACCAGGTGTGCAATTCCCTCATCGCAGTGCTAAGAGTGCTTCACAGAAATGGGTTGTGTCACCAGGTGTGGAATTCCCTCCTCGCAGTGCCAAGAGTGCTTCACAGGAATGGGTTGTGTCACCAGGTGTGCAATTCCCTCCTCGCAGTGCCAAGAGTCCTTCACAGGAATGGGTTGTGTCACCAATTTCAAAGTCCCTGCATCGTAGTTCTCACGAATCACATTTACCTCCTGAAAGAGTATCACCGGCCACGAGAACCCCGCAGAAGACTTCTGGCTATAGAAGAACCACTAATGGGGAATCCCAAATCCAGTAATGTATATTTTTTACTTCTGAAATATTAATGAATGAAATGTTTCACAGATTTCACCTTGTGTATTGTATATCTCACCTGTGACATTATTCTGCAAGTAGTAATTCGAGGCAAAATTCATATCATTTTGGAGTAGAATTTCTGAATGAATAAATGGTCGAGAAATTTAAAATAAGGAGCTTTGGCGGTACATGGGTCTATACACTTCGCTTTGCAAATTAGTGATCTGGAGCAAGAATGATCAGTTGTAGAGTTATAATTATAGTCGTGCACACACAAAACGGGTCTATCCCAGAGATTCTGCATTAGACTTCAAGGGAAATACATCAGTATCTTTAGTTATACAGAATTCAGATGTATCCTATTGTTATCCTGAAAATGTATAATTATGATGTGTAATCCTACCACCTTTTTTTTAAAAGTAGGTGCTGACATCAAATGATTATACTTTATATTACTATGTGATAGCGATAGGTACAAAAAACTCACTTGCTGTAGTAATTCTTCTTTTGTAGCATACTTTTTATATGTATTAATCATAAAATATTTTCATTAATTCGGGGAATTATAGAGACCTATTCATGTTCATCTGCACAGTACTAATCAAATGCGTCTACCCCCCAACAGTTTTGGACACCAGAATGTAACAAAGAAACGACTAAATTTCGATGATCTCCAAAGCAGTCCTGAATCTGCCGTTACATTAGTTGCACGGCAAATCAGAAGAGAACACGGTATGTTCAGTGCTTAGCATTATTAGATGTAACACACGAAAAAAGACGAAGCATGAGAAGCAGTCTTCTTTGTGCTTAAAACGTACATTCCACTCCTAAATTACTTAAGTGATGTATTTATGATTTTATTATTACAGTACGCACGAACAGATTAATTAATGCTGTCAATAAAGCAGTGATAAGGCTTCATGACCTTCTGATTTCTGGAAAAGGAACGCCTTCTAATAATGCTGCCGGTATTGATGATGAGGAGTATAATAAAATACAAGATTGTTGTCCAGTGAAAAGCAGTCAGGAATTAGAAATGCTAGAAGATTTCCTCTCCAAGGAGAGTGGCAGACAAAAATTTGTATGATTACATATGTCATTTAGGGAAATATAGATACTTCTATTTAAGCTATAATTTGAAATAAGTGTTTTCTTTTTTCAGATTTGCATGTTGCAAAGCCATATGACCACCATTGAAAAAAATTTAAGTTTATCCAACCAGACTAAACTTCGCAAATTGTTATCTTTGGTATTTGCCGAAGAAATCACCGAAACACATGGATGGGCAGGGAAGGATAAGAAAATACCAATTAAAAAAAAAAGTGCTCAAAAATCATTTGTGGTAAGTGTTAAGATGTGTGTTAGATTCTGAATAATTCCCTGTTACAATTTAGAATGTAGAAGTAATTGTTTTAATTTTGGTAGATTTGGTCGAGAAAAGATGGTTTCCAATGAAACCATCGGAATGCCAAGTCACATTCTGCAATTGGGTAAAATCTAAAAACCAAGTGCGTACACGGTACCACAAGCAAAAAGATGAGATTAACGATTTGCCATCAGGTAAACATCATACAGAGTGAGTCACAGAAATTCCATTTCTTTTTCTCAAATAGATGAATTCATATCATTCATTGACCACATGATTCTCTGAATGAACTACATTGACAGGTTTTGAAGGTTACAAGTACTTACTCTCTGGAAGGGAAGGGGCACTGCCATAGTATAAGCTACATGGACATAGTCAATTTGAAGGTGCTGAAAATTGAACCCACGTTTGAAGCCACCTACAGTTTTTATAGTCAGAAATCTCCTGTCTTACCTGGTGCTGCACCTCGAGCACGAGTTATGCTCCAACATGAGCCACCCTTCCCTACCATGGGCCTCCACCAGTTCCTTACTTTTTAAGCCATATCCTCATCTTATTACTTGATCCGCATTTCCAGCCCGGAGTCCCACCATGAGCCCACTTCATCATAAACCATATCCACCAGTAGCCCTCTCCCCTCCTTGAGGCCTCTCTTCCACCACTACCTTCTTCTCAACCTCTTACCGCTTCTTTCACCTTGATCCACTGTTCCAATCTCGTGTCCCCTGCACTATCACAAGTCACCTTGCCAGGGCCCCAGTCTAGTGCACTCTCTCCCTACTTTCCCAGAAACCCCCTGTTCTCCATCGCTTACCTCTCCGCAATCATATCTCTCGCTTAACATGAGCCCTCTACCCCTTCTTAACCAGGTCCCTTTATAATTATCTCTCAAGCCTACTCCCTTCTACCGGAGACATTTCTCCGCCTAGCTGTTACCTTTCTTTACTGGAGCCTCATCCCTTGCAGGGAGATGGCAGAGGCCTGATTTTCGTTTAGGAGGTCCCTGTGAGCCTTCTTTTCTTGGAGATGGGGAATTATTATTGTTCTTAATTTTTCGTGGATAATGTATTCTTTAACTATAAATTCGTTGAAAAGTTAGTGCGATTAAACAGTTGCAAATATTATATTATAAAGGACACAATTTATACATGAACACTGCAACAGGTGTTTTTCTTAGTCCCTTCCCACTTTTTTTTTTGGGGGGGGGGGGGATTGGTTGTTCGAAATTAGACGATGTAGACGATTTTAAAAGGAAAGGCATGTCTTTATGAGCATCATTAGAAAAGTAACTTCCCCAAATTCAAATTCGTGAAAAAAATTTACTAATTCATCTATTTTAGGAGGGCAAAGGGCTAAAATTACCACAAATTTATCCAGAATTAAGGAGTGAGAAACTCGCAAACAAACTATTGAAAAGGGGGTTTCGAGGTTCGGATCTGACCATGCCTAGGGCATTAAAATGTAAAATTAAGAGCCAAAGGAGTGCGACTTGAAAATTTTCTAGTAAAAATGATTCTAATACATTACCGGATCAAAAAATTAATCACAGATATAAATCTGTGAGAGAATTTACAAATCCATCAGTGTTTGGGAGCAAAAGCCGGCTAAAGCTGCAAGATTTATCCAAAGCCAGTGTGGTACCTATGAACTAACAATCACATTACTGAAAATATGATTTTCGAGGTCACTGATTTCTAATATCACATCTCGCCCACGCCCAATTTGATCTCTTCTAATTCATTAACATTCAAAGTTCAGAGCCAAAAAGGGGTACCATTTACAAATTTTGGGCTTTTCCATCAAAATGGCTTCATACCCATACTTAGAGAGGTCACGAACTCCAACATCTGAATAAACCAATGAAATTTACAATTTCATCAAATTTCGGGGCCCAGGGGACCTCAAACCGACTAAAATCCATGTAAACTCAGAGGTGTTATGACCCAGTAAACAAAGTATTGGAAAGGGGGATTCGGGGTTGCTGATTTCGAATATTATAATGTTTTCCTTAAACCGATCCCCTTCTATGGCGTTGAAACCCAAAATGTAGAGTGAAAACAGGTGTTATTTGCAAGTTTTTGACTTTCTCTTCAAAATGGTTTCATGCATGTCGTTGGAGAGGTCACGAAGTCCGAAATATGAGCCCCATCGCTCTGGCTACTAAAAAAACAATATGCAATGACTTTGTATTCTCCTGCGTGGCAAAACTCTTATCTGCCTGACATGGTCAAATGATCTCTCCTGTCTTCGGGATTTTTAGCCTCTTGGTCCCTAAAATTAATGAATTTGTAAATTTTTTCTTGGATTTGTATTGTGAGTGATTTTATTTTTCTAGCGATGTGCAAAAAGCCATGTTATTGAAAAAGTTCAAAAATTTGTAAATTTTACCCATTTTGGCTCTGTATTTTCTTTTGTGCTTTAAGGAAGGTCAAATAAAAACACAAAAAAAAAGTTATACAGTATTGAAATCCAGCGACCTCAAGAACCCCTTTTCAATAGTTTGCTACATTGATTTTTGATGAATCTTCGGGGTTTAGTTCCCTGACCGGACAAAATTAATGACTTTGTAAATTTTTCGCGGATTCATATTTTGGGGATATACCCTTTCCAAGGATCTGCATGTAAGGACATACCTTTCTGTTTAAAATTCTAAATTTGGTGGTAGGTTGTAGCATTCCTGAAGGGGAGAGAAAAGTTTTTGTCACCCGAATTTTTGCGTATGTCCATTGTATTTTGTCTGATCTCAACCAGACGACCTGCTCTATACAAAAGATGGGGAATTTAGAAAAAAAACCTGGGTAGTGAATCTAGGAAAATGATCTGTCTACTTCCGGAAACCAGAATTAACGAATATCTGCCGAAGACAGAATACTTATATTTTGGTTTAATGTGGGAATGTGAAATTTTTTATTTCATGCATAAAGTGGTAAGGAATGCAATGTTTCCAATACTACGCCTTCTAAAAAAAAAAAAGGTCTCATTTGGTAAAGTCAGGAAAATCACTATGCCTTCATAAAATAAAATTATATGATTTCTGTGAGTCATTCTACATATACAAGTATGCACATTATTAAATATGAAAATCCTGAATCCTGATGTGCAAAAATTTGTGCTTTAGACACGTTTTTTCGTTCTGTTTTGTTTCAGAACGCGAGACTACTGATTAGTCACTGTTCAAATTATTGCAACCTGTTCAAATTACCTGCAAAATGTTCAAATTATTGCAAATAAAATATCTTTAATATGCACCCGTATATTTCTTGCGGTTATTCAGTGGCACTCGATAAATATGAACGATTAATATGAAAATCCTACACAGTAGTATAAAGGTAGTAATGCTACAGTAGCAGTATGGTTATAATCAAAGTTTTAGCACAAGAGCACTACTGTAGTGCTACTAAGTATACCACTGTAGCACTACGGTAGTATTAAGGTTGTAATGACTGAGGTAGCAAATGGAATGAGCATACAGTAGTACTACAGGTGTGCTACTGAGTAGTGCTATGGTAGCACTACGATGGTAGTAAGGTTGTAATGACAGGTAGCAGAAAGACTGAGCACACAGTAGTACTACAGGTGTGCTACTGAGTAGTGCTATGGTAGTGCTACAGAGTAGTGCTACTATTCTCACAGTCTCAAATCAGGTAGCGCTACCCACTTTACTACAGATATGCTACCGTAGCACTGAAAGTATTTCTGTACAAAAAAAGGTAGCATTTTTTTGGCAGGGTGTGCTCAAAGCACAGAGAATGAAAATATACAATTCTATTTACCCAGGACATTGGGGAACTGCCATTGTTCCTCGTATTGCTTTGCAATTTCTCGAAACTCGTCCTTGGATGGAACAGGCATATGCTTCTGCACTAAATTAGTGTAAAGTACCGAGCCCTATTATGGCCATCACGTTAATATGGCCACCTCGCAGACTTCAGCGGCTAAGCGGTGTTTTGAAAATCTGGCTGCACTGTTTGAAGGGGAATGTTGATTTATGTTCATTACCGGCGGTTCCGATCTGATCAAACGTTTTTTAACTGTTCTGTGGAAAGTTATGAAAAAATGTGATAAAACGGCTTTGTCAAGTAAAGATAATTTCCAACTTCGATGTGTCGCCAATCCGGATTCACCCAATGTAAGTATACAATTTTTTTATTGTATCCCAAAGGAAATTTTACGAGCTTTCCGAATATGTTATTACCACAGTTGTAAGTTCAGTACTTCGCGAGAAAAATTTACTTTTGTGAAAATGTCGTGAAAAGCAATTTTCACATAATATGGCCATAGGGTAGATTGGATTTCAATCGTCAGAAAAAATTCGAGAAAATGAAGTGATTCTTCTTAGTTTGTTGATTTCAAACTTACGGACTTGTCAGATCGAGGTTCTTCTACGTTGTAATTTATTACTTGTGATTACAGACCAACGTTATGTATGATACCGGCGATATCACCGTCACTTCATCCGATGAAGACGACGGTAGACGGACTCCTCCAAAACGTGCGAAATGGAGCTCGTCAAAATTAGAAGAAGCAGTCCGGCTTGTATCTTCAAAGAAAATGTCTCAAAAGAAAGCCAGCAAAGTCTTTCAAATACCGCGTACAACATTACGACGATACATCCATGGTGGTTGTGATAAGAAACAAAAACTTGGACGCCGCCCACTGTTATCAGAGCAGCAAGAGAATGATTTGGTGGAAAGGATCATTCGACTTGCGCGCGTTGGTTATCCACTGAGGCCCCCTGGTATCCGCCGTTCTGTTTTCAAATTTTGCAAGGATAATCACATCCGCAATCCATTCAGTAAATTGGGAAAGACAGCAGGAAAACGTTGGTTTTATGCATTCATGAAGAGACACCCTCGCTTGAGCGAATGGAAACCGGTACACTTGAACGAAGCTAGAGCACAAAAGCTTAATAAATTTATTGTGAATGATTATTTCACAAAGTTGAAAACAACAATGGAAAGAATTGGAGTAATGCACCATCCGGAGAAAATCTTTAATATGGACGAAAAAGGCATTCGTATGTGCCAGCATCGATCGCGGACTGTAGTAGCTGAATATGGATCGAAAAGAGTTCGTGAAAGAGCTCCGGAACATGGAGAAAATGTTACAGTGGTTGGTTGTGTCAGCGCAGTTGGAAATGTCATTCCTCCAATGATTTTGTTCAAGGGGAAGAAGAAACCAAAAGCTGAATGGTATGACCATATGCCGCCAGGGACTCTTACGGACGTATCACCAAAAGGATCCATGACGGCGCTAAAATTTGTCAAGTTTTTAGACCATCTTGGTAAACACAAACCACCCGGTACCTATTTATTTACTTATTTCACTCTATTTTTAAAGCAAGCTTTCTTTTCATTTTGAAGTTGTAAGTCATTTTTAATTTCCAGGGAAATGCCTCCTAATCGTTGACGGAGCCAAATGCCACATGGATCTAATTATCGCGGCTAAAGCTGAAGAATTAGAAATCACGATGTTCTGCTTACCTAGTAACACTACACATGAGCTCCAACCTCTCGACCATTCATGTTTCAAGCCGGTAGAAACTGCATGGGATATTGAGGTACAACGATTCTGGGACGGTTTGAAAGACGACGATGCTGACAGAAGTATCACTAAAGTCCGATTTCAACACATTTTCTCCAATGTATGGGACATAGCAATGACTTCACAAAACGCGAAATCAGGTAGGTAAATAATTCAAGGAGAAAAATTCTCTCTCAAAAATAATTTATTTATAAATTAAGCTGAAAATTATTTTTGAAAATGGGTTTTTTAGGTTTTCGAGCCTGCGGAATATATCCATTCGATCCGACAATTATTCCAGAAGAAGCTTTTGCACCCAGTACTGTTTTTATTGCATTGCCGTCAGATCCTAGTACCGCAATGGATCCTGATCCTACCGTATCCAGTTCTCTTCCGAATGTAAGTGTTGCTCCAAATGTGAGTACTGCTCCAAATGATGCACACAATGTGAGTGGTTCTTTGCTACCTGATGTGAGTGGTTCTTCGTCAAATAATTCATTCGCTACTATCATTAAAACCCCAGAAAAAAAAAGGAAAACGAATACACAGACTCGGAAGGCAATAAATAGTCGAGCAGTGATTCTTAGCACAGAGCTTTTCAATTCGCAAGTGAAGGGTTCTTCCACACCAAAGTCTAAAGTTTTGAAACGTAAACTTTTTAAGGCTAAAGTTCCCAAGTTGACCGTTCGTACTAAAAAGAAACCGCCGCCCAGAGAATCTGTTTCAACAACGGATGAGGAAGAAATCAGCGATATTGAGGAGCAGGTTTTGTCGTCCAGAATTTCAAAGTCTACAGTTCGCAATAAAACGAAACCGTCGGCAATAAAAGAACCTGTCTCGACATCAGACGATGATGGCATTTGCGAAATTGAGGAACTGGTGTACGATGTCCAGGAAGAGGCAGCTCCTTCAGTTGAGTTGTGCGAGTACAAACCAAAAGCTGGAGATTATGTTATTTCCACACTCGTGTACAATTTTGGTACAAGGAAAGAATTTAAGAAAAAGTATGTAGGCGTTGTTACATTGACAAATACCGGTCGGCAGAAAGATCAGTTTGAAATAAGTTTTCTGCGGAAACAAAGGTCGACGGACAGTGACGGCAATGAATGCTATTTTTACAAATATCCCCCCATTCTCGACAAATATCTCGTTAGTTCGGATCAAGTAGTGAGAAAAGTAGACCTAGCCAAGGTATTGAAGGGAAAATATTTTTTTTTGAATCTTCAACATGATGAGATTGAGAAGGATAAATAAATAAATAAATATTTAGTTAAGCTATCGGACAGTGAAGGGATTTTTGTTTTCATTTTCTTTTTAGATTTTAATAAAGAATGATGTTTGAAAAATGTGTTCTTAAAATTAGGGTTACCTTCCCGCCAATTTTTCGAGTTTTTGTATTTAGATTTTAAGAAACATGCCATTGAAAGAATGTGTTATTAGAATTAAGATTACGTTTTCACCCATTTTTTGAGTTTTTGTTTTTAGATTTTAAGAAACATGCCATTGAAAGAATGTGTTATTAGAATTAAGATTACGTTTTCACCCATTTTTTGAGTTTTTGTTTTTAGATTTTAAGAAACCTGACTCTCAAAGATTGTGTTATTAAAATTAAGATTACGTTTTCCCCTACCAAAATATTTTTTGAGTTTTTGTTTTTAGATTTTAAGAAACCTGATGTTCTAAGAATGTGTTCTTAAAAATAAGTTTACATTTCAGCTAAATATTTTTCGAGTTTTGGTTTTTAGATTTAAAGAAAAATGATGCTCCAAGATTGTGTTATTAGAATTAAGACTACGTTTTCCCCTACCAATTTTTTGAGGTTTCGTTTAAATTTTAAGAAAAATGATGTCCAAAGAATGTGCCATTAAAATGAAGATACATTTTCAATGTTCGATTGTTCCTAGTGAGGTATGTAATGTACTAACTACTGAAATATGCAAGAAAGGTACGTTAATTGCCCGATTTTCCCAACTTTTCCGCATCAAAAAGATACCTGAATAGGGGTGGCCATATTATTTTATTTGGTCATTTGAACTGGAATGGGGTGGCCGTATTAGGTGAAAAATTTTTTAATTTGGCCATTTGAACTTTTTTGTGTTTGAGTTCTAACTCAAAAAGAGTTGAGACTGAGATGTAATTGAGCAGATATTCTGAAAGTAGATACTCTAAACTAAACATTCTGGGCTTCACTTCTTCAAACGACCAAAAATTGAATACGTGAGAGCGAATTTAATTTAGGGTGGCCATAATAGGGCCCGGTACTTTATATTGATTGGCAGACTTCCTTAACAATTATCCCAACAGTATACTTGTCCATTAAAAAGCTTGAAAAGTCATCCCAGTAGACAGGTATCTGCAAAATACCAAGGTTCAGTATACTGTACATTCTGATCAAAATTCTTTATTTTATTAGTATATTATCACAATCGGAGATACAGAAAAATGTACCTCAGAGCAACTGATAATCTTTCAGCAGGCATGATACAATATGATCGATTTGAACATGGCACAATATCTTTTTCGATGGTGCGAAGTATGTAATCAAAAGTTCCTATATTGACATCCTGAAATATTGAAAGAACAACCTGTCGGCATGTTCTCTAATAAATGGTACACAAATGCGAACGAATTCACCATCCACAGGTCTTCTCAGATTCAAGGAATGCATCCAAATACTTCGAGGGTGTAATCCAGCTTTCACCATCATATCTTCCATTAAATAATCTTCCAATTCATCTGAATCAGCGTCCTCAATGTGTACAGACAACCGCACTCGTTTAATGCCTACTTGCAGGTATGTTGTTACCTCGTTATTGCTGCTACGTTCAATCTCCTCACTAGAAAGTTCATCCTCATCACTGCTGTTGTAATTGTTCATAATTTTATGCAATAATTTTTCAACAGTTTTCTTTTTCACTTCTTTGCCTTCAAAATACAAGTCAGCGTTATTAATTTCAAGACAAAAATGACGTTATCAAAGAACTGATAAGAAGATTTTATTATTTTTTTTCGAGCAACATTCAATTTTCTGTAGATTTATATATGCCATGTTCCAATGTTGTTGCTTCTCATAGTTGTGATTTGTTGCGATGTTGCGAAGTTGCATTCTATGTAGCCGCGGCCT
>JAJSSI010000178.1:0-42303 GCA_031841125.1 Acanthococcus lagerstroemiae
CCCACGAGTTGACGGGGGACTTTTACTCAACACCGTCGAAAGAAACACTTTTTATTTGAAATTTTCATTCGAAGCGCACAGAGCAGTGTGAATTTGTATCGACGAATTTCATTTATTCGATTTCGCGTTAATTGTGATCAAATTTTGTTAAAATGGTTTACGCAAGCGATTTCTATACGACCCGCAGGCCGTACTCGACACCGACGGTGACTTCGTACTCAGTTACCGTAAGTTTCCGTTTTTTAATTGGTTTGCAATTTTCGCACAGCGTCGATGATCCGAAAATGCAATCGCATGCGATTTGTGTCGAGGTTTGGACGCGCGAAAACAGTGTCGAGGTGCTGGTTTGTTAACATTGTAGGGATGTTTTTGAGTTCTCAAGTTTGGCATTTGGTGAATATCGTGTCGGTTGAGTGTGTGCGAAAGTCTATGACCCTTGGAAGTTGACTTCCGGGATCCAAAGAAAGTCCGGGAAATTTTCTTGATCAGTTGGATTGGACCTCGCAGATTCGAGTAGACTGCTTTCAAAATGAGACTAACTTGTTACAGTCGATTTTTTCTCACCTGTGAGGAGTCTACCATTCGTGAGGTACATCATTGTAGTGTATATCTGAGTCTACCGCATTCTCAATTCTACTTTATTTCCCCGTGTATAGCCACGCTGTACCCTACAGAGCATTCTGACTTTTGAGGGAGGGTGCTGCGAAATCCCACATAGTACTGAAGACCTCAAAAATTGAATTTTATTACACTCGCATTTTTTGAGGTCTTGGATCACAAGGCGACCCTTTGTTGCAGTTTTATGTTGTCTACTCATTTGTGTAATCGATCAGCCTGTATCGTAATTTCTTCTTATGGCGAGCTATCCACAACCACATAATTTTCCAAATTTCCCCTCAATTTTTTCGGTAATGTGTGGCGCTTCTTATACAAAGTGGCTATTTTTTCTGGGGGTTGGGGTGAGGGAACACTTCGGAAATTTTGCCGAGTGATGAACATTTCTAAAGCGCGTTCTAGACGCTTAATAATACTGACCTCAAAAAATTAACATCCAGAAATATTAACCATTTCATCCAAGCGATCAGTGTTGGTTCCCCAGATGATCAAAAACTAGCAAGATAGAAAGTGTAAATTATCAGCATTTAGTTTTTCTTTATCAGTGTATTAAATTCAATTGGGCCTATTCGAGGTCTGCTATCTACGAGACAGAGTACCTATTTAAATTTTCGTTTGTATAATAATAATAATTATGAGTGATTCGGATCTTGGAATTGCGGCCTCTGCTCTATGATCGTGACATGATTCGATTGCGATGTTCCACAAAGAAGGCAATGAACAGCACACCATAAAATGATTGCTCTTCTTCTTTTTTGCACTGACGTCCATTAAATTCCTTTACTTGTTATTAAACCAAAACCAAACTATCGTCACGTGTGCATTAACTGATAAAATCTTTCCCAACAGTGTTGATTCTTGACAGGACGTCAAGAATATCAGATTGATTCTGATATTCTTGATGCTCGTTCAATTTCTTGTTCTCATCTCAATTTTTGATGGTCGCATCAATATTCTTGTCCCCTTTTCCCTACACAGTCAATAAAATTGTCAAGAGTGGCAATATTAGTCAATATTATTGACCGCCTAGAACGCGCTTAACATCGAATGAGTAAACACTCGAAAATATTTGCTAACTGCTGATTCGATTTTGCCAATTCCGGAAGACGTTCAGAAAGGAGGCTCTTCCTCACATCCAGCCCCATAGAGAGAAAAAAAGGGTCTTGGGGAATTTCCACGGACCCTCCTCTCCTTCCAGTTCAATTTGTTCTTTTGTTACATGGGCAAAAATTATAAGCTATACGGGATAAGAGGTTTCTTTCATGGTCTAAGGAGTGATTGCTGATTTGATGTACAGTATGATTGAAATTCAGGCCTTTTAAAAATACCAGGCCTTCTTGAAAGTCCGGGTCCGGGGTATTTCCCTAGGGTTGCTCACATCCCTTCATTATTTGTGGAGAAAGAATGAAGAGAAATGAGTGATCTTGGTTTTGGGGTTCTGGGTCGCAATGATTGGGTCCATTTTTCTTCGATGATGACGGACGTTGAAGTTGGATTTTCTTTTTACATAAAAAAGAAGACAGCGGCTAACAGATAAGTCAGAAACGTACCGAACCTTTTATTGAAGAGAAGGGGGTCCAGGGCTGGATTAAGCTCCGCACTCCTGGGCCCTCGCTTAGAAGCCCCCCCCCCCCCTCTTCGAACAATTTCAAGCTGTAAAAAACTTCTATTTGGATTTTTTTTCTAAGTTTCACTTGTATTGGTTTTGAACTTAGGAGTTGCGAGTTGGGAATGAATTTTTGTATATTATACTCGAAAATTTTCCGCACCTCAAAAATGTTCAGCCCTGTGCATTAATCCAGGCCTGAAGAGGTCCAGTTTTCCCTACTGCAAAATCAATTGAGAAATATTTAAAATCGGGTAGCCAAAAGTTGGTAAGTCTTTTTACTTGTTTTTTGCCGCTAGAGGATCTGATTTCATCAACTGAGGAGAATATTCGAAATGGACGAGCAACAAAAAAACTCACGCCTTCTGTTTGGATAACAGATGGAGGTCCATTTTTTTTAATTGAGCGCGTTTTTTAACTGACAAATAGCTGGGATGAGTTGAGTCGTTCCCAATTCGCTCTTCAGTGCGTCCCTGCAATCGATAGACGGGATGTTGAGGAAAAAAGATGTTTGGAAAGATATCTGGACTCATGGCGACGTTTTTTTACCGCAGACTAAAGTCCGGATTGATGGATAGATAGACAAGCTGGCAGACACAGATGAATGTAGATGTAAAGAGCTGAAGAGAACTCTCAGATCTGAGATTTTCGTTCTCGGCTCCATCTTTCCTCGGTGGCGAACACGGCACTGGACTACATCCTTTGACTTCCGCAAGGAGCTGGAGGAATCTTGGTTTGGCAATAATCAGGCAGACTGACAGATTTTTAAATTTTTCTACGAAAACCTGTCTTTAGAGTATTGCTTTAAAATACATACATTTGTTCGATGTAGAGAGTTGAAAACACCTGACACAGAAATGTGGTGAAAAGCTTGAAAGCGCAGAGCCGGGTTTAGCATTTTGCCGCCTGTAAGCCAAATTATTATTCCCGCCCCTCACCCCATGTTTAGCACTGTCAAGGGAAAGGGAGAGGTGCTACGAAGTTGAAGATCACAAAAAAGATAACGCCAGAAAATGTTTTGCCAGTGGAACAGGTACATCTTTCTCCGTCCAGCGAAAAGCGTTTGGTGACGACCTTTTTTCGTCCACCTCATTCGTTGACGATTTTTTTGTTGTCAAATTTTGTTACTTCAAAAATTTTACCACTCTAGGCAGTTGCCTCGCCTTCCCCTAGTGGGAAGTCCAACTCTGTGAGAGCAAAAGAGATTCCACCCAGTTGGACAACACTAAAGTTTTTTTTTCTTCTTTTGTTAAAAGGTAGTTGAAGTCAAATATTAAGTACACAAGGTGCCAGGGTGAGTGATCTTCTTAGCAAGTAAACGAGCAACTTATCCGAAGCTCTTATAAAAATGTTCGCATACTCTTATTTCTGGAGTGGCTGCGGTACAATCGGTGGAGAAAATTATTTACTTCTGTGACAGAAAGCCTTTTCTTTGTGTCTGAAAATGAGTATCATGATGAAATAGTAGACTAAGGTGGGGAAGGCAAGCTTTTATGATCTTGAGATGAGAAAGATTATAATCAAAGATCACCGAAACATCATTACGTTCGTGATCTTGTCTTGATTTCTAAAATGATGTAGGATCAATAAGATCACAAAAATTAGGCAAAATCGTAATTCAGAGATTCAAGCTATCACGATCTCTTCATGATCTAAGATTTTTTTTCAAAATAATCTTTGATCCGTATCCATGATGTTTCAAAATTTTTTGGTGATTTGTAGATCATGATCTGAGATTATTGGATTCACGATCTTGCCCATACCTGGATTGAGGGCACTTGCAACAATCACGAAAGAGTGACCTTTGGAATCAGTTCAGCAGTGTTCCCAAAATTAAGTTTTTTAGAAATTACATACGCAACTTTATACTTTTTTTCAATTCGTCTGGAAAGTTGCCCTATTGATCCCTAGTGCTTTCACTTTTATCGCTCTTAGTATCTTCGTTGAAAATTTCCGACTTAGTCATTTATAAAAGTTCAAATCTTTCATATTTTTCCCCCACAGAAAGGAGGATGGATTTGCGAGCCTCCTGCTGAACCGATTTCGATCATTTCTTCCATGTACTGCATCGGGTGTCGTCCAAGCTTCGTAATTTGTACCTATTATCAGTAATTGGAGGAGGGGGGCGGTTGATGCAGAAAGTTGTGTAATCAATTTTTCGAAGCAACAGAGTTAACCAACATCTCAGCACAATCTGTCATTTCAAGAAATTTGATTTCAAGACTTACCACATAGCCGGTCGTAGGTGGGAAGTTGCCCATGACTATCTGAAATTTAATTTTTTCTTAGAAATGCTTGCGTATAAGTTGAAAAAATTTTTTACGCTCCGCTGGCAAATTAGTATTTTCTATCACTTTTGAAGGATCAATGCGATAAGATACACCCCATTGAAGAATTTTGTGATCGGGTCTGACATGCAACCTTTCAGCTGATGAATTCTTCAGTTAATCATATTCGCTCAACTCCTTCAAAAATAAAGATGGGCTAGAGGTTTTTGCATACAAGTAAGTTGTTTTCTTTCTCTCAATATAGAGTCTTGTTGAGACATTTATCTCTCGTCTATTATGATGGCCGAACTCTAGGTGGAGACAAAGACAAAAGTATGACGTAAGCCGCATCAGACCGGTTGCCTACCCGATAATACAGTAGGGGCCGGCCAGTTACCGTGGAATCTGAGACTGCTCTTTGTCGTTCTACATAATTTCAGGTTGAAGTTACGAAACTACCTTCAATCCGCGCCCATACCAGTTACCTTAGAGTCCGAGCCTGTGGTCCCCTGTTTCTCTACAGCTTCCAAATCTAATCACAGATCAACCTAGGATTTTGTTTGATGCAGAATGCAGTACTGTGCGTTGTTCTGCTTCATGCATTTGGCTGATATTTTTATGGTCCATCATAGTGGCCTGGTCCATTCAAAAAAATTAATTGAGGATCCCCGGCGAGCCATTTCTCCTCGGTTTTCGTATCCCTTTCTTTCAGAATTTCAAAGTAAACAAATTGAGAGAACCTCTCGAACAGTTTGACCTTCGTCCAAGAGTACATTACTATGTGTCACGGTGTCTGTTATTACTTTTTGAAAAATATTATTCTCGACATGAATCGCGATGACGACTGTAAGAACGCGTGAACCGTACACCGCTCGCGCGTTCTAGCGATTGCTCATCTTTTTAATTATAAAACAGCGACGTGTATTTGTGCAATGTGGGTACCGCGAATCAGATCCACATCTGGTCATGTTGGCGGGAGCACGCACATTTCACATTTCTGGTAGAATTTATTTTAAGATATAAAGTCGCTGCAAAAGCACATGTTGAAAGACAGAGGAGAAACAGTTAGTCCAAAGTGTTTATAGTATTATGTAATTGTAAATTTCCGTTTTGCGCCTCTGCCGCGTTACAAAAAAAAAAGAGAAAGATTATAGGTATTATTTTCGTCTTGCAGAGGCGCGAAGTACCGTGGAGTAAAGTGCCCACCGTTCCCAGACCTAGTCAGGTCCCATACCCATTCACGGTTTTCGGAAAATATGAAAAAAGTAAGAGCAGAAGCGTGGCGCCGAGAACTCATCGTCGTGTACTTTTCAACTCTCTGCCGACCTATCATTACTATTAGAAAGTCACATTTTGTTTTCGACTTGTTACGCACCCGCATTTTTGTTACTCGGTAATTGTTATGTACGTTTAAGTCATACTCTCTGAAATTGACCCGCGTTATGAAGGACACGAAGCATTTTCTCAAGGGTTCGAAGTGATTCGTTCCCTAGGTACTTTGGTTTTGCTAACTGGCGGACGAGGAGTGTCTCTGAAACCTCTTCAACGTTCATGACAGTTGGTTGAACTTCGGGTCACTACACATTTTTCGTTGTTAAATTTACAATTTTGAGCGAACGGTTGTGTAAAGCTATAATACTCTTTTAATTTATCATTATAAATGTATTTCATTCGATTTCAATAATAAAATTTATTGACTCGCAGAAACTAACTGTTGTATTATTTAGCTTCTCGCTTTTGGCATGTGCTTTTGTCAGCTGAATCTTGAATCCGTGCTGATGGCTGAACGTAGACTTAACCCCTCAGCACCGAGCACTTGGATTTTAATTATAGTTGATATCGCTGGCATCGAATGCCATTTGCAAAGAACAACTGTACGTGACCCGTTGCCCACTGTTGAATCGTGCTGATGGCTAAACATACCCTTCCCTTTCCCTTTGAGCACTTAGTATTCTAATTTATGATAGTTGATATCTTTAGTATCGAATGAAACTTGTAAAGAACAACCGTACGTGACCGGTTGCCCATTGTTGAATCGTGTTGATGGTAAACATGCCCTTCCCTTTAAGCACTTAGTATTCTAATTAATGATAGTTGATATCACTGGCTTTGAATGCCATTTGTAAAGAACAACTGCATGTGACCAGTTGCCCACTGTTGAATCATGCTGATGGCTAAACATACCCTTCCCTTTCTCTTTGAGCACTTAGTATTCCTTAGTATTCTAATTTATGATAGTTGATACCGCTGGCGTCGAATGACACTTGTAAAGAACAACTGTAGTGACCGATTGCCCACTGTTGAATCGTGTTGATGACTAAACATACCCTTCCATTTCCCTTTAAGCACTTAGTAAGGTAAATGTACCAATGGTGGACACTGCCCCAATAGTGGACACTTTTAAGTTTCAATAATTGCTAATACAAAGCTAGTATGCATTCGGTGGCAACAGTGATACAATGGAGCGAGAGTGGAGAGTATACTGTTTCTATGTTGGCCATTGGGAAGTTAACCAAAAGTACATAAATTGGTAGCCCTCCTCCTACAGCAAGGGGATAATTTTACTCCTTCATATCAAAAACGTGTAAAAGGAGTGATCTTTGAACGCCTTTGGCGCATCATATAAATCATTTTTGAAAGTAAGTTGGTTGTAATAATTTCAGCTATAGCATTGAGCTATTAGGATAAAAAAGAATTACCTCCATGGACACTTTCTTAATGAATTTACGTGAAATTGAAAATCGCGATTTTTGACATAGTAGAATAGGGAAGCTGAAATAATCCCCCAGACATATCCAATGTGTTGACTGTTACTTAGTTTATGTTAGTGTGCTATACTAGCGCTACCTAGGCAATGTTAAATCCCAAAATAGAGAAAGCCAAAAAAAAAAATTGCATGTAGCGAATCTTATTACTTTTGTTTTCTCTTTCACATAGAATGAACTTTCGAGGATTCCTTCGAAAAAAAATTAAGGGGAGTAAAATTTTAGAAATTACCTAAATGTGTTTCTATTTCATAATTTCAACTATTTGACATATCCAGGAATTCCATTCGCTTTATATATTCAATTATGAGCGATTGTAACTTGAAACAACATTATGGAAGCCGATAATTTACAAGTGGCCATTATTGGGAGACAAATTTTACTTTTTTCTAATGGTGAACTCCAATGACGACCAGTGAATAGGTGTGATAATTTTTGAGAATCCATTAGTGGCCATTACATATTCCAATTACTTATCACTTGAATTCATTACCTTAATTGAAATGATAGTTATCAGAAAAGTATTTTGATTTCTTAGATGGGAAAAGTAAGAACTTTTCCCGCGTATAACCGTGAGGCTATTCGAGGAAATACTCCCAAAACCCATGCCTATAATAAAATTTAACTTTGATTTTACAAATTATAATATACGTTAATAATTCTGACTTTGTATTTTGACTTCAGGTCAAGTGCTAAGTAATTTATAGGCTTAGAGTATTCTGAATGTGTGACTTGCATCGAGGAAAGGGCTTTTGTAAGCAAAATACAAATTTCTCTGGAGAATGAAAACAAATTTTGAATGCGAATGTCTTTGCATTGGAGCGATCACTTTGATGGCTTGTACAAGCCTAAATAATTTTTGCTTCTTTTTCTTCGACAATACCACATGAAGCAGGTCTTAATTAGTATAAAACTAGTAAAATCTCAAAATCTAATATTTTACTCACTAACCACCTTTTCTCGATGCAGGTCACATGTGTAATTTGACTTCACATAAATACACTTAACTAAATATATGCTTACAGTAAAGATATAAATAAGTTTATGATGTCATTTTCTAATAAATAAATAAAAAAATCAAAGTTTCCACTATTGAGAGGCCACAAAGTGTCCACCAGTGGAAATAAAAGAAGATATTTTTTATCTTATTTTTCTTTTTTAGCTACCATTTTAATGGATTCTTCAAATGAAAACCATATCAAATTGTGTGGAATTCTGTCGAGGTACTTTCATATAGGCACATAATCAAATCTTTGACTTTGCTACATGAAGTGCAATTGAAATATTACAGGGAATAAAACACTTATCCTGTCTACCGTTGGTACATTTACCTTATTCTGATTCATGATAGTTGACATTGCTGGCATGGAATACCATTTGTAAAGAACTACCATACGTGACTAGTTGCCCACTATTGAATCGTGCTGATAGGTAAATATACCCTTCCCTTTCCCTTTAAGCATTTGGTATTCTAATTCATGATAGTTTTGATATCGCTGGCATTGAATGCCATTTGTAAAGAACAACCATACGTGACTGGTTGCCTACTGTTGAATCGTGCGGATGGCTAAACATACACTTCCCTTGCCCTTTCAGCACTTAGTACTTAATCTAATTCATAATAGTTTTGATATCGCTGGCATTTTGAATGCCATTTGTAAAGAACAACAATATGTGACTGGTTGCCCACTGTTGAATCGTGCTGATGGCTAAATATACCCTTTCCTTTCCCTTTAAACGCTTAGTATTCTAATTTATAATGTCAATATCGCTAGTATCAAATGCCACTTGCAAAGAACAACTGTATATGACCAGTTGCCTACTGTTGAATTGTGCTGATGGCGGAATGTACTCTTAACCCCTCCTCTCGCGCATTAAGGGCTTAGTATAGGAACTTTTCAACAGAGTGGGCAAAATCTGGTTTGCTTTTTTAATAATGAATAAATAATAACAGTGAAGCAGGATACTTCGTCAGTTTTACATTACTATTTCACAGTTTTCCGCCATAATTTATTGCATTATAATTTTTTATTTGTAATTAATTAATTATTTATGATGATTCATGCTGTGGATATAATGAAACGCGTCGACTATCATGACGAAGCCATAAGAAAAGAGAAGGAACTAAAATCTTAATGTAGTCTGTGCAAACTAAGTGTAACTGATAAATTTGATCCTGGTGTGCGATTCTTGAAATTTTTGCTGTCATAGTTAGCTGCGCTAACAAAAATTCAATGTTGAATTTAGCGAGCTTAACTGCAGTTTCGGACCAGCGGCGGTTACCTTAGCTAAGTTAACTACCTATGATATGTTGAAGTTAGCTAGCATAACTGCTGGTACAATGCAGCAGTTAAGCTCGCTAAATTCAACGTCAAATTTTCGTTAGCGTAGCTAACTGACAGCAAAAATCTCAAGAATTGCACACCTGCTTCACTGTTGTAGTTATTTGTTTTATCAGTAACAACGATACTAGCACGCTACCACCTTGGAAAGTTCCTATTCTAATTCATGATAGCAGATATCACTGCATCGAATGCCATTTGTAAAGAACAACCATACGTGACTGGTTTCCCAGTGGTGAATCGTGCTGATGATTGAACATACTCTTAACCCCTCCTCTCCCGCATTAAGCACTTGGTATTCTAATTCATGATAGTTGATGTCGCTGGCATCAAATGCCACTTGCAAAGAACAACTGTATATAACCGGTTGCCCACTGTTAAATCCTGCTGATGGCTAAACATACTCTTCCCTTTCCCTTTAGGCACTTAGTACACCTATTCTACTAATTTACAATAGTTGATATCGCTAGTATCGAATGCCACTTGCAAAGAACAACAATAACCAGTTGCCCACTGTTGAATCCCGCTGATGGCTAAACATACTCTTCCCTTCCGCTTTAAGCACTTAGTATTCTAATTTACAATAGTTGATATTGCTGGTATCGAATGCCACTTGCAAAGAACAACTGCATATAACCGGTTACCCACTGTTGAATCGTGCTGATGGCTGTACTTAACCCCACCCCTCTCGCATTAAGCACTTAGTATTCTAATTTATGGTAGTTGATATCGCTAGCATCGAATGCCGCTTGCAAAGAACAACCGCACCTGACTGGTTGCCCTTCCAAGCCTTGACGCTGTGAAAGACATTTGCAGGATCTATCGAGTACGCTTATATTCGGTCGTACCGCGCGTGCTTTTTCAGCCATCCTAACATGTAATTTTTAGTAGTTATGTGACGTCACAAGCTTCAAGGAGAATTGACCGATGGCGTAATATTGATGTTTTTGTAGACACCCAGACACTACTTGGTCTCAGACTCGCTGGAGCGACCACGTCGGGCCGAACAGCAATACTCGTATTCGTACAGCTCGACCACCGAAAATACCAAAACCTCTCCTGGCTCCACAGTTCCAACTCGATCCTATTCTAGCAGTAGCGAACGCGTCCAGAAGTCTTCAGGTTCTGGCCCTGGTAGTTACAACTACTCGACCGAGCGTTCGTCCCGCAGTTACGGAGACGGTCGCCCGGGTGCCTACCACTCGTCGTACTCGTCTACCACCTCTGGTAGACTGCCCCACGGTACCACCTACCGTCACTTCTCGTACCGCGTGTAAAAAAATTTTCACTTTACGCCGATCTTCGCGCTCATTTTGCTGTATTTTGACTCACGGTTTCTGTTAGTATAAAACTGTCATCGAGCCGCTGGACGATGCCAAATGTCTAAAATGTTTGAGCCCCGGCCAAATTTTTGTAGAAATTTTACTTTGCGTAAAGGTGCTGGTGCACGAGACTAGTTTTTTTCCATCTGCCAGTTGCTAGAGTTGGTTAGTTTTAGCAGCAGCAACTTTTCCGTCGCAAACTTTCCATTTTTTTTTTACTGACCAGCAGCTAGAGAACTTCCATCGTATGCCAGCACCTTAAGCTCAAATAGGGCAAATTTTTAGCGATAGAGCACCATTGAAAATTTTCGTTAAATGAATGAAGCGCGAAGATGGGCGTTTTAAATAAAAATTATTTATTATCGTTTGTCTTATCTATAGCAATAATTTATTTTATCTATGTACCTTTGTCGAATAATCGAATTCAAAATCACGGTAGTACCTTATAGGAATATTAAGCAACCCTCGCGAGGCTTTTGACGTCACAGCTACTGCTAGAATACCTATTTATACAATTTTTCTGTCTGTACTCCTCGTCGTATTAATTTGAAATTTGTTTTCCTTGTTCGGATTCACGATGCGATCGATGTGCTCAGAACCCGCGACTCGTACCTGCTGTTGGACAGGTAATAATCATTTTCGCATTACGATTATATTGACCATGTTGCTTGGTAGTAGCCTAACTACTCATTTCTTCTGGGGAGGGGGGGGGAGATTGAAATCATAGAATAGAAAGTAGGTACACATTGTCGGCTTTGTGGCAAAACTCACCAAGTCTTATGTAAAAATGTAGGACTTGGTGAGTTCTGCCACGAAGTCGACGATATATTTTCACCATGTTCAATTTTCATTAAATGAACAAAAAAACAAACAAAATTTTCCTTGTAAAGGGTTCGGGGGTGTCCCCAACCTCTCGTATTTACACTGTATGCTTGACGAGGGGGCAAAAGTTCGAAGTGAACGATCGTCGAATCGAGATCCTTTTAAGCCTCCATTACAATGGCGGCGACTCTTAGCGAAATGTGTTTAACGTAGCTGTACTGTGAGTGCTCACTGTATGAGGCCTTTCTAATTCAATGATATAAGTTGGACATATGGATGATCGTTATTTAAAGGGTGAAAATTGTAAAGGGGATTAGTGTCAAAAATGTAGTTGTTCGTAGGAAACGAAAATGTGTCTGGGTCGACCAAGTTTTGTTTCTTCAAGAAGTCAGTGGGTGCATAGGTTGTAGATCACCTCGTAGAAATACCTTGAAAATTTCAAGGCATTCTGATGTGAACATGGCCAAGACAGCAGCCGGCCAAAATCGTGTGATGGGGCTAAGTGCTACATTAACATGTTTGAGAAAATTTAAAAGGAGTTTATCCATTCGTTTATCCTAAACATTTTTTTTATTTATTTATTTTTTTTTTGGTAAACGTGATACACCTTATATGGCCATGAACACCATGCATTCAATAAATTGAATATTTAATTCGATTTTCCCGGAAAATCATAAATTCTCTCCAAATTCTGGTGAAAAGAAAAAATTAAAAAAAAATCTCCTTCCTTTGTAAATGTGAGCCCCAAAATATTTAGCAAAGGAAAAAATTGAACAAGTATCACCGAAACGTCAAAATTAGATTTCGTTTTTGAAATTTAAGACCCCTAACGTAAGTATTGTGACCTATGAAAAAAGTCATGTAAAGGTCATGAAAAAGTAATTAATTTTACAAATTTATATTTGGTAGACACTAGGGTGGTCCTTACTTACTCTTGATGATAAGAAAAATTTCATGTTTCTGTTCGCCCCCCCCCCCCAGATCGGTTCCAAATATTTAAAAAAAAAGTTTGCAAAGTTTAAATAAAATCGAAAAAGGTTAATCTAAGCCGCAAGAGAGGGGGGAGAAGTTCTTAACGGAATTAGCACATTGAATTTTGAACTTTGAGCTTCAGTTTCCGGGGGAGCCTCTCCATATGAGCTTGAAAATTATTTTTTATGAAGGTTTCAAGGGTCTGAATTACTTTCAGGAGTTACTCTCCTCCTCCCCTAAACCGTGAAGGCCCCACGGGGGTTAGGACTAGTTTCCAGTTACTCATTTTCTCTATTTCCGAATTCCTTACGTTGATAGTAGGGTTTTTGTGAATTGCCGAATCCATTTTGGAAGTTTTTTCTTCACTCCCCCCCCCCATTTTTAAGGCTCCACAAAGGGCTAGTCTTTTAGTACACCAATTTCTCCAATCTTCAAGTTCTTTATGTAACAACATGAGGAACTTGGAATCAGAGTAAATTCGAGTAATTGGATATTAAACCTCTTTGGAACTTCAAGAATTTAGAAAATGGGAGAAAGAACCCCTGAAACTGATTCAGTAACTCAAAATAACAGTACCATCGACATAGAGAACCTTGGAAATTGGGGAAATCGGAGTAGTTGAACATTAGCCCTTCGTGAAGCCGGGAGAGTCAAGAAAGGAAAGATAATACCTGAAATGAATTTAGCAACCCGTAAAACTCCCATCGGAGAAACAAAATAATTTTCAGGTTTATATGTGGAGGCTCCCTTGATTACTGAAGCTCAAATTCCAAAATTACTACCTTACATTCTGAAAAATGGTTCCAAAATGGAAGGAATTGCTTGCTACCCCTTGGAGAAGTCAGAATCGTCGCCCTATCTAGCTATTGAAACGATCTATATCGTTGATCCGTAGCTCAAAACAGAGGCAACACCCAATGTGATAGAAATTTAAAGATTGACTGTAGCGTGGGTTTTTCAATGACCCAATACAAATTCATGTTGTTCATGGGCATAAGCGCAAATAGCTGACCTGGAATTGGAGGGGAGCTGCAAAATATTATAATAATGCTAAAATATCTTTCGCTGGTGTGATTTTTCAGCTGTTTTAAGGGGGAGGGGGTTGAGAATTTAGGAGGTTAATCCCCTTCCCCTATTTGCACCTAAGTCCATGAGAGTTTTGACACTTAAGTAAAGTTTTCATTATTTTATTTTCACACTGCGGAGTAACTTAGTTTTTTTCGTTTAATTAAAAATAGCCAGTGACTGTCAAATGGGGTATCTTGGAACAGCCGCGTAACTTGGAACACATCGGCAGACATGCGTAAGAGCCACCTTACTTACCCGTCTAAGCTAATCCCTGCACCTCGTCAGTCACTTATGGGCGTGAGCAGAGAACGATCTAAATTCATGGATACTATGCAAGCCTGTTGGTTTGTCCTAACACGGTTGTTCCAAGATACCCCGGTTGACCGAACTTCATAAAAATTGCTCCGAATTGTTGTTTTCCAAATTCTGGACTACCCGAATGAACCATAGCGTTGTATTCTAATTCAAGAGAAATAAAAAAAATGGTTGCTTTTTGCAGGCTCACACCTACCATCCGTCTATCCCATTTATAGCGCATAAGAAAATGACGAATGCGACCACTCCAGTACCGCATAACGAAGTGAGAAAAACGGTTATTTATAATACGCTGGACCGTATCTATCACAAACCAAGATCTCACCAGAGTTACGACCCTATGGAGGATTTCTTAAATGAAAGATCAACTACGGTAGGTGTGAATGTTTTGAAGACTGCGCATTAGTAAGCTTTTCATTCACCGATCAACTTTTTCCAATAGAGCCAAGCAGCCATCAGAAATTACTGAAACTTGACTCGAGCTTTTGATTATTCTCCGGTAGTGTTGAGTGGCTCTCTCATCACTGGCTCGTGAGTATTGAAAATAACTATTATCCTGTTTGTAATATTTCAGTCATTTGAAGATGTTTCGAGGTCAATTCGAGCCAACACTGCCGCTTTGTTGAAGAAGTGTCACACGCCGATTCCGAGATCGATCAGGCCTTTGTCAGTTAGCAATCAGTATAAGTGAGTTTCACTTTTCTAAAATAAAAAAGTTGTCGCCACTACTCGTTGTTGATGGAATTGGAAAGTCCGGCTATGCTCTTCAAGAACTATACCACGTACACACTATTCGAACTTATGTATTGAACTCGTGAACAGACTTCCACTTTGAGGAAAAGGGTTAAGTGGCAAGTCGCACAAAACATGCATTTAAAATGCAGTTATTCGTTTGTACATTATTTGAACGTGTGAAAACTAAAAAGGGCCACAGATTTATTCACACTCCATTGATCCATCCATAAAAGGTCTACTTCCTTAGTCTATTCTTAATTGATATTTGAATATGACTAATGAGTATTGAGTATGCGAATACAATAACCAACCCATCCTAACTTTTGTCTTTTGACATTTTGACATTTGACCTTTAGCCACATCGAAACTCCCATCAGCGATAGAATATCGTCGGACGAATACATATGGCATTTGCTACGACCGTTGCCGGGGAGACAACACAACGGCATCGATGTTGGATACTATCCAGAAACGTCTACCCGAGTACCCCTTGGTTAGTGATTTTCCGATATTGATCGTCGAGACTGCCCCATTTTAACCGGCCCATCTAAACAAACGAATGGAAATTTGTAGGGAAAACGCATTTAGCGTGTTTGTCTTACGCCGGTGACCATCCGATCTCGAGACGGCGACAGTTTCTGGTGGCTGGCCCTGGAGACGACTATCGTAACGTAAAGAACGACGTCGAACTGCTCTCCTATTACAACAAAATGAGAACGGCTGCAAATCTGCCTCGCGAAAATGGTAAGTTCCTCTGTCTGTAGATGTGTAGATTATGAGCCGTGTTTGTAGTGAATTGGAGGGTTGTAGAAAAAACGGATTTTTATTTAATTTGTAGGGCATGAGATCATGAGAGGAAACTAAGCTGATAACTTATAGAGATGTAGAAAGGTTTCTTGTTAAGATATTTCATTTTGACTTGAATAGTTCGTTCAGACGAGATCTCACTGGATTTCCTTTTCATTGCACAAAATGTTTCTGATTATTACACTCCGTAATCGGTATATAACTATTTCACTTATGAGCTGTTCATTAGTTGGGTAATACCGTATAGTAAGCGTGTACTGTCTTGTTTTCCCATTCGTTGTTCTGTAAAACAAATAACACGTAAGAAAATGACAAACAGTAACGCAAAAGGAGAGAAAAATACATGCAGAGAAACGGACTAAGTGCTGAAGACTTTCAACGATTGCAATATAAAATTGTATATAAGGAATCAACAACTAATATACTTAGAATAAGTGAGCAGTGATGAAACAAAGACAAAAGACATCTTTCCAGACTAGAACAGTGACGTAGCCAGGTTAGTGTTCGAGGAGGGAGGGGTCTTGGAGAGGGTACTAAAATTAGAAAAACCACTATTCGACGAAGTCACTAGCGGGATCCAGACTCACTTGACCCCATTGTCTATGCCACTGGACTACAGTGTGATAGGGTCATTCCTTATAGAAACTGAGAATATTTTGTTACCAGCAAATTTTGAAACCTAACTTTCGATTTTGTCGGGGGAATGGGATTTTTTGGGTTACACAATGACATCCGCTACCAATCTCACCAATCCAATTCATCAGTGCCTTATTCATTTTTCAACACAACAAATGGCCGTACTGGTACAGTTCTAGTCACTGATCAAGGTACCAAATCGTAGTCACTGACGCTTGTGATAGCACAAGTTTCAGAAATTTGCTGGAAAAGAAAATTGACATTGTTTTGCCCATTGTCGTGGATATCGATGCTTCCACCGTGGACAAGATATCTGTTACGGTGGACAAAAGTCATCCACCTCCCTAAATGTTTACGCCCCTGCTCGGTAAACTTGTTTGCCTACGTATAAACTAAATATAAAAAGAAGAAGAAAAAGAAAAAGTCCAACAAAAAAATGCTACCTTAATATTTTTTGTTTCTGGAGAATGACTCGATAACTACAACATGACTTTACATTGGAGAAACTGGCTGAGAATTCCCAACCAGAATATATATATAAAAAAAAAAAAACATGAATGATCACAAATGCTCAAAGAATAACAAAAAAAAAAAACAACAAAAAACTGACATACAGTCGAGAAGCGATATTCCAAAATGGCTTCTGTCTAGTTTTCAAAATTCTACTTGTGCATTCGGATACCGCAGGCCTCGTGGCGCTCTGCTGTCGTCTTACTGATAAGAAAATGAAAGAGTGATCAAGGAAGTACTAAGTTGCAAAATAAAAGTAAAGTAATGAAGTAAAGTGTAATGAAAAGTGAAACACCAAACTAAAACGGATAAGAAACCAAAGATCTCCCAGACAGAAAGAATATGGAACGCGGAAGTTCTGAAACGCATGAGAAAAGAGTAAGAGCTACTAGCAACAATGAAAAGAAGGAAACTCGAGTATCTGGGCCATGCGCTTCGGGGCCTTAAATATGAACTGCTGCAGACGAGCATGTACAGATGGATCGAAGGACAGAGATGGATTGGCAGAAGGGCCATGCCATGGTTGTCTATCTGCGAAATTGGGCAGGGATGATACCGGAGGTGCTGTTTCACTCAGCCTGAAAAATTGAGCACGATACTGTGGCTATAGAGCCTAAAATCCACATAGATATGGCACTTAAAGGATATCTTCTACCAGATGACACTAGATTACAAATTTCGGGGGGGGGGCATAGGCCGTTTTGGAATATTTCTCCTCAGTTGAAGGTTATGTTATTTGATTCATATGATTAACAGTTATGGTTAAAGTTGTGTTATTTTATTTATACAGTTAATAGTTTGGGTTATCTTATCAATTTTCTTGCTTAACAGTTATCTAAAAGTTATCATTATAAATCCCTTAAAAATTGGGGATGATAATTGGGAACTCGTAGCAGTGTAATAACGGTTAAATGATCCTGAATGGAAGTAAATCACCAACATAATCCCAAGTGGAAGGACGCTGATAACCAAAACCAAACACATCTGTCAACCTTGACTGTATTCATCAAATAACCATAACTAATCAATAATCATTATAACTGCTGATGGAACTTTCTGTAAACTAATGGTAGCTCATCATAATCCGCTTAATATTTCATCTGTCATCCAATTTAAAAGATTGAAACTTCAGGGTTCCGGATCTACCTTCCCCCTCGTCATGTTGGAGAATTTTCCAATATTTTATTTGGTTAACCAAGTGATAATAACGCATAAAATGAAACAGTAAACCATAGGTAACCAAATAACTTTTGAGTTAATATCTATAACGGACTGATAACTGGTTAACTATATTTATCAAGTACCTAACCATAGTCAACTAATAACTGTTAATCTTCTCTATACAATTTTTCCATGCCTAATGTAAAAATAAGGTTAATGACCGTGTTATGATTATATTATTTGATTCAAATGGTCAACAGTTAGATTATGGTTTAATTATGTTATTTTATTTATACAGTTAGGAGTTACGTTTGTACATTATTCATTCACATGGTCAATGGTTACTGTTATGCTATTGATTTCTGTCTGTCGATGGTTATTAAATATTACAGTTTTCATAATTGTACGCGGGGCTATCAGACCAAAGCAATCAGCAACTAGCAATACATCAGAACATCATCCGCAATATAACTTCAAGAAAAAAGTAGTGCAAGTTGACAAAATTGTGCACAATTGAGCAAAGCCACAAATTGCCCTGATAATATCACCAAGTTATATGATGGACAAGTCGCCAAGTGATAAATTGCTGCAGTTTCTAAACGACCTTATCAATTCATTACGAATATAGTCTGTTCATGTTAAGAAGTCCAATTTCTTATCAGGAAAATTTTCATTACAACATTATGCTGATTGCATTCTTCTATTGTTAAAGCCTCGTTTATATTACAATAGTGCTATCACAATAGTTGCTGTCACAACAGTAACTCTCACAGTGTAAACAAACTATCACGAACTGGGAGAGGAATGCTGTCAGGTGCTCTCACAAACTATCACGCGTGCATGATCGTATGTGATAGCACCTGACAGCATTCTTCACGCACCTATTGATAGTTTGTTGCTTTTTTTGTTTTTGTTTACACTGAAAGCGTTACTGTCATGACAGCGACTATTGCGATAGTACTATTGTAAGGTAAACGAGGCTTAAAATGTTGTTTTCAATTTGTTTATGTTTTTTTGCAGGCAAAAAGATTGGACTTCTTAATGTGAACAGACTATAGACCTTTTCATGGGCGACGTCATACGGAGGTCTGCAGTGCAGCTGCTCCAGCATTCGCAGCAATTCACAGCCTGCAGGGCCCAGCATGTTTTGTTTATGTTCATTTTGCATGTAAAACTCCATAAACAAACATTCGTTCTTCTTTGCGAGTCCATAGATATGAAAGGGAGCATTTCTTAATATTGAACGATGATTTAAATCAAAACTAAATGCTTTTAGATCATAAATTGGCGTCCAGAAGTATTGAGAAATGCTTTTTTTCATATATGTATGTGGACTTGCAAAGAAGAACGTAATAATGTTCGCTTGTATGGGGATTTCCATGTAAAATGAATGTAAACAAAACAAGCTGGACCCTGATTGCTGTAAATGGCTGGAGCAGCTGCGCAACAGTGCTCCTCATGACGTCACTGCAAAAAAGTCTTATCATGTTGCTCTGATATGCGCACTTTTAGGAGTGATGCCACTTGAAAATATCTCTCATGAGTCATGAATGTATTGCTAGTTGCTTTGGTCTGACAGCCCGCTATGGAAAACATTCAAATTACCATCAACATGAAAACAATGACCTAACTGACAAGTTCAAAACGCTGACCATACTCGTAAATGGCCGACCTGGAGGGGGGCTTGCATGTATCAAAACAATACTAAAAATTCTTTGTCTTGTATAATTTTTCTATCTTTTTTTTTTGGGGGGGGGGCTTATAGTTTCTAGTGGATTGGGATCTAAGCCCCTATTAGCGCCTCTCAGCACTGAGACTACACAGAACATCACAATACAAAAATGTATAAAAACAAAACGACCAACGAGATAAGAACAGACAAAGTCGCAATCTTGAACACTGCAACAATCTTTAATAGTAGATTACTTTTCATGCGAATAACAACTTGATAGACACTGGACGAATTGACCACATGATACCAGTCACTATGAAGACAAAACATAACACAATAATTACCATACGGTACTACCATAAACAAATGCGTAACTTTTTCTTCTTAAAGATTTTATGCTAAGAAAAAAGTTTAGTCTACATGATGGAGTAATATCCAAAAACCTTTTGTGCAATAAAACTTGCAACTCAGAGTGGAAAAAGAATTAATTTGCGAATAAAATGTGGATTATATACATTAGGACATTGTTTGATGTGAATCGTGCGTATCTGTAGCGAGAGGATGAAAGTGGTCGGTTCAAATAATGAACGTATTCATCGTTGAGTTCGGCTTTTGACTGGAGGAGCCCTCGTTGAAATTTGCAGCTGTACTGATAGTGGCGTAGATATTTGTATTAGGAGACCTGGTCTGGAACTCGAAACAGAACCAGCAGTCCAACAGCTCTTCTACATGGTTTAAGAATTGTAAATGGCCTTTTAGATCTTGTCCTACCTTCCAAGGCTGTACTTGAATAAGACGAACGTTCGGTTGCTTAAAAAGTCGTTATTCTATTTTCTATTTAGGGGTCTGTAACAGTAATAATTCGACCATACTTGCAAATTAGGTTCGATGAGTGAACTGTGGCAAAAATTCTTCTGAAAAAACAGTTTATATAGTTTTATATTATTATGTATCTCGGTACTGTGTGTAATTTTAATCATTTAAAAAACCATGTATTTGGAGGACTCGCTGTGAGAAATGGTAAGGTCTGTTTTCTTTACAATGATAGACTAGCCATAATCGCATGTCGGCTGCTGGTTAAAGTAGTCTGTCGTTACAAGAGAATGAACGTGACCACTTCTTGCATTAGATCTCCTACTGTACCAACTAACACTGTATATACATATGTTATTACTTTCCTGTTCATATTAACAAAAAGTGATCAAGTTAGTATCCCATTCTCTATACTAATACACTACTTTAGCCGTCGATATATTTATTCACTTTTCTGAATACTAATAATCCTCACTGGTTGTGAAATTGTTACTCTTTCAGGTTACGAGGTTAGATTAAGGTCGTAAATACGCGGGAATGTCTCAACGTTCCTAAATATTAATATCTACGCCATACGATCGCATTTAAAAACATTTTATTCTGTGAAACTCATGCATGCTCTGTGACGATTGACGAATATTTTTTGTGTTACCTACAAAACTCCTACACAATTTGTAAAGACGAGAACGTTAAATTTTTTAACATTCGCTTCGACATTATGTGCTTTAAATTCTTCTTTTCTGAAAAAATAAAATGTTTCCGATTGTTTTGAAAATCATTTACGCGTCCTCAGCAATGAGTTAACCTAAATGCCCTCTTCTAGAGGAAAACGGAATGGTTGGAGCTGTGAAGCATTCTCTCTGATGCGTCTTCGTGTTGGCAATTCGAACATGAAAGTGTAAATAAATGACGGCGCGATTATTTGTATCGAGACACTTGTCATCACTTCCTACTACAGCTTTCACTTTTTTTCTTTTCTTACAACGTAAACACATTTTTGGTGGCGGCTTGCAGCCGGATGCCAACTATAGCCGGACACCTATCCTGTGTTTGATGCTAAACGTCGAATTTCACATACCTACCTTATATCATTCGCTGCAGATCTATAAATAGAAAACTAATATCGTAAAATTTAGAGGAAGACTAACAATATTCTCTTTCTATGACTCGCTCTTTACGCTCTCATCGGTTGTCTCTTTTCTTTTCTGTTTGTTGTAAATAACGTTCTTGGTTTCTTTCTTTCTTTCTTTCTTCATTCTGTGTAGCAATATTTCGATTTTCTTTGTATTTCTGTGGCGATGCCGAAATTTATGAAATTTTAAAATATTTCAGGAGGTGTTAGCGCAGGGACAAGTAACGGAGATGCCGGTTTCAAATCCTCGCACACTGCACCTACTCGCACACCGTACACAACAGAAAAGGTAATCACACAGACACCCACTATACACACTAAAAATAAATTGCACAAGTTGCTCGCCCTCAGAGGCGTTTCGCCTGACCTAGTGCTGAGAAATGTAGTTCGTATTTTGCGAAGGGGATGTATATTGTGCGAGACTGAAATTTGAGACTAGAATGCAGAAGATAGAACTGTATTTCTTCCAACATTTTCGTTTCCGCTGTGCTCATTAATGGAGCTAGGGCCCAGTGATCCCGAGTGATAACTGAGTGGAATGAGGGAACAAGAACACAGAAATAGCTAGACTGTTAGTATCTTGAACGGTCAAAATATAAATATCTTGAATGGTCAATTGATAAAAGTTCTACAAATCGAATTCTGTAACACGACCTTCTGTGTATAATGATTAGGCCAGAAAGCTAAACCTGGCAGCGTTGCATCGAAGAATGAAATTCACATTGCCTTTCATTAGGATTTAAACTTGCACTAGAGTGCGCTGCAAAATCACCTACACGGGTGAAAATGAATGAGTGATATAATGTGTACTTTCAAATAGAAAAACTGCTATCTTTAGGAGGGTTAAAAAAAACGAGTAAAAATTACTCTACCAGGGGTACTGATTATAATTCAATTTTTTTGCGATGATGCAATTAAATTTGGGACAAATTTTCTTTGAAAGCAGGATGTCTACAGGTGCTGAAAAGTCCTACAAGTCCTGAAAAGTTCTGAAAGTTCTGAATTTTAAAAGTAGGCTGTGAAAGTCCTGAACAGTGCTGAAATCACAAAAAATAATTGAAAAGTCCTTCATTTTTGTTGAAAAAACTCAAAAATAAATTTTTTGCGATTCCTATGATTGGTCATTAAAAAGTGTAACGCAGGATCTTTATTCAGAAGGAGGACGGGGGAAATGAGGAAGCAAAAAGGAGGGAGGGGTAAAAGGGATAAAACAATTGGAAACAAAAAAGAAAAAAGATTTGCTGCACACTCAGGGAAAATATGGAAAATATGCCGGCTACAGTCCTCCAAAGGGTCCTGAAAAAGTATTTCATTCTTACTTTTCAATTTCTGTAGACACCCTGAAAAGTGAATTTCCAATCGACTTAATGATAGTTGAAGTTTGCTACTCGCTTACCGTAAATCATAGGTGATTATTCCCACATATACAGGGCTGCCAACACTTAGAACTCCAAGTTTAAATCTCAATGGAAGGAAATACTTATGTCGCTCGAGTTATTCAAAAAATTAGAGATAACAGAAATTACTAAGCATGAACTTCTCTGTTCGAAAGAGTTGATGTTTGTGTTGTTTTTTTTTCGGTATGTTGGCAAACACGTGGAAAACCCGTCTTTACACTGTTGCCAGAAAACCACCTTCTTCCGGCATGATAACTGAAGGACACCTGGTTAATCACTTATCACAGGGATGGCATATCCTCAGCAGTCAATTTTTGAATAACTTGTCTGTCATCTAGTTGTTGGACTCTGTCCATAGATAAAAAAGTTTTTTTTTAAAAATGAAAAAACTAGCGAATGTAATGTCCAAAAAATGAGCGCAACGGACGACGACATTCTCATGTCAGCGCAGTCCGTGAAGCAGATATGAAAATTCTCTCCCGTGGTTGTAGACTCTTCTGAAAGATGTTGCAGACTTGTCTGAAAGATGATGCACTAACAGAGCGTAGTGCTCGTAGGCTGGTACAAGGAACGTGATGCGCGCAAGGGAATACGGGACGATACAAGGGGTGTGGTACTCGCAGGCGAATGACGAGTGTGTTGAGTCAGTCAGTTAGTCGAGTCATTTTCATTTGTGTGCCAAAGTAAAAACATGAAAATGTCAAAAACAAAAGGTACAATGAAGAAATGGGTCGACCACAGTATGAATCATTGTTACACATTCCTATCATCGTTAACCTACTAGTTCCTTTTCATTTTCTCCAATGATGCCGTTTCGATGATCTTACTTCAATTTACAACAGTTCATGCTTCACTCGTGACCATAGTATGGCGCATTTTGACTGGGGTTGTGCTATCGATTGTTCTTGATGATAAACTTAGAATTGACGAGAACCTACATAAGACAAACCATGATAGTCGCCCGAGTGTAAGAACTTGTCTTAATCAGTTCGTAGAATTTGTTGATGATAATATATCCTATTGGTTCTATCTACCGAAATGAATCACCGGACGTCAAGAAAGTTTCAACTAGATATACCCGAGTGACTCCAAACTGATTTTAATTAATCTGCAGTGACTCATAAAATCCGAAGAGTTAATCTGACAACCTCTAAAATATTAAACCCCACTACGAAACTGGAATCTCGTAAAATTAGTCTCAAAACGACAAGAAAACTTTCACGATCAATTAAACATCCCAATCGCAAAGTACGAATGCTCCGAAACCCCTCCCAAAATTCATCACATCGGCGGTTAAGGTTCGATGTTACAATTTTTAGGTACTTACTAACGGATCCGCATCCCATAACGACGACGATGAGGATGACAAAGAAAACGTAACACTCTCCGTTAAGCGAAAATCTCTGAAAAAGAAGCCCTCGAGAGATCTTTCCGTCGACGACGATCGTCAAGTCAAACTCGATTCCGAAAGAGCTCGCGCAGAAAAACAAGCCGAAGAAGAACGTCTAGCCGAAGAAGAGAGGAAAGCCGAAGCACGGCGCAAGGCGGAAGAGGAACGCTACGCTGAGGAAGAGAGGATAGCCGAAGCCCGTCGTAAAGCGGAAGAAGAACGCTATGCCGAAGAAGAGAGGATAGCCGAAGCCCGTCGTAAAGCGGAAGAAGAACGCTATGCCGAAGAAGAGAGGATAGCCGAAGCCCGTCGCAGAGCCGAAGAGGAGCGCTATGCCGAAGAAGAGAGGATAGCCGAAGCACGTCGCAAAGCTGAAGAAGAACGTCTCGCCGAAGAAGCCCGCCAAGCCGAGGAAGAACGTCAAGCCGAAGAGCGACGAAAATTCGAGGAAGAACAGAAACGGTTGGAAGAAAAGTTGGTCGAAGAGTACCACCGAGAGCAGGAGAGACTGGCCGCTGAACAACGCGAGCTCGAACAGCAGTACGCCGAAGAACAACAACGTCTTGCTCAGGAGAAATTAGCCGAGGAGCAGAGAATCCTTCACGATAAACTGCTCCAGGTGCAGCAGCAACAAGAACGAGACGAGGCTGATGAAGACGTCTCAAAAGCCGAAGATGAAGTCTCGAAGGCAGAAGAAGCCGGAGAAATTGACTGGGAGCCAGAAGAGTACACCAGGTGCAATAATATTCCCAATGTTGTCAAAGCAGAATCCGTACAGGAATCTGGCGAAAGCGACGATGAACCGGCTATTGCCGAGACGTTGAAAAACGAAAACTCCAAAGACGAGGACGCGGCGGAGAGTCGGTTCGATCGAAAAGCATCCATCAAATCAGCCGCTGAAGACGATCAGAGCGACGATGCCGAAGAAGAAAAAACTGAGAATACAGACGCTAATTCGGAAATTTCAGAGACGGAAGACGGACCAGAGGAACACTCGGCACCAGTGAGTAAAACTGAGGAAGAAACGAAAACGAAGGACGAAAGTGAAGAAGAAAGTGAAGAAGAAAGTGAGGAAGAAGAGGAGGAGTAGGCAGGAATAAAATTTGGAAAACTCATCTATTTCATTCGTCCGCTTACGATAAATTTCAAATTCATTTGACATGAATTTCCTATACGATGACAACAATCGATTAGGAACTAGTACCTCCCTACATGTTTAACGAATTTGATACTTTATGTCCACACATTTACATCCTCATTAATTTATTTATTTGCATTATTGTTTTGTAACATTTATAGGTTTTTTCTTGTAAAAACATTTTGTAAATACATACTTATATTTATTTATTCGATTCCGAACCACTTACAGATTTTAAGGATATCGGATGTATAAATGCTGCTTTTTAGTAATGAAATTAGTGTATGAGAAGTGATTCGGTAAGTCTGAGAACGCCATCATTCATATCGAGCTCCTTAAACTGAAGGATGATATGAAAATACCTTTGATTCTTCTGTTCAGGGAGTATTGTAAAGCGATGAACCTTTTTATAGCCTACGCCCATCTTTGCAATAAAGTATACAACTTAGTGTACTTTTTAAAACGGTGAAAATGAACATATTCCTGTCAACTAAACCGTATTATGAAGTACCTATAGTACATGAACATTAACAACAATCATTTGTTCATCGAGCATCTAGCAGAAATCAGTGACTGATTTAAGATAAGTTTGAAGAGCGCTGGCAGGTATGCATCGATGATTCCATGCACAGCTGGGCTGACTAACAAAAACTTTTTTTTTTCAGGAGAGCGTTTTGAAAATTTCTCAAACTTTAGGCCCTTCTGAGCCTCCAATAATTTTTTCTCAGGCCAATAATTAAGCTGGGGGATGAAACTTAACATCTCTCAGAAATATCTTAAAAGTAACCTATACTATATGCACTGTGGCTGTAACTCTGAAAGTGTATGCACTTATAGCACATTTTGCGCGACAATTATTGTACTTGATACGTCAGTACATACAATTGAGAAGTTATGTGTCAAAAGGGCCCCTGACGAATAGGAATCCTATTCGTCAGGGGCCCTTTGGACAGATAACTCCTCAATTATACTTCAACGAGGTAGCACATAGCACATTTTGCGTTTCAAATTGCGTCATTTTTAGTAAATTTGAATCCTGGAAGTGGGTAATTCTCCGAAAAATGGACAATTCATGTAAATAGGCTGTAACTCTGCCACTTATTATCAGAATGCTATGCGCAATATATCAAAATTGAGGAAATGAACTCTTCTGATGGAGACAGTGGTAAAAGCTCTCCCTAGTTCAGCAGAACATCATTAGAAAATCGAAAATGCACCTGAAATGTCCATCAGCGTGGGTGTCAACCTGGCCAAGTTCCGTTTTTTTTTTGCTTGCTGGAAGGGTTTAATACATCATTTTCAGGAACTACTGTTTCCCATTGTTGAAGAGGTAAGTTGAGGCAACACGGTATAGGTCTTACAATCTTTTTCTAACCAAGTTAAGTAACCTTTAGAATACCTCAAAGTTGTGTCTAGGAAGAGATATGTCCTTCAACGTGGATAAGTTTCAAACCTCTCTGTAGGGTTCCACTATAAGCATAAACTTCTCTCAAATGCTCATATAACTTCCTCATAACTTCCTCTAAAAGGCTGTGTAAGAACTTCTGTGAAATAATGATAATTTGTATGCTAAAATACTCATTTATTGCTGAGATCCTGGTTTATAAAAAAAAAAAGTGTCCTTCATCGTGGACATCAACAGCCATATTGAATTTATAGCTCCGAATTTGTAAAAACGTAATAATATAACTAATGTTGGCCACATTACATTCAGCGACATGTATCAAATATTTTCCGCATATTTACCCAATGGGAAAAGGAAAAAAGCGATTTTGTCCTTAAACGTGGACATAAAATATTATTCAACGTGGCTACTCACGTATTTCTTGTATCCACGCTGAAGGACGTGAATCTTTCGACACTTAGAAGCAGTCTGTAGAAACAGCCTTTAAATCTTCTTCGTGCGGAGACTACTTTCCTAGATGAATTTTTGGTACTTCATAAAACCGTGATCCGTGAGATTGTAACCCACGGTGCCGCTGTGTGATCGTACAGCCTCTCATCTTATCACACTATGTAAACTTGAAAAATTTGTCTTTCAACGTGGACAACAATTTTTTTTTACAACCCTCCAAAATCAAATTTAAGCCCGGCCGGTACCGGAATATGATTTCTCAATACCCCTACCCGTTGAAGATTTTCCCACTAAAAACATGAAAATCTAGTTGCGCTGCGTACACGTATTAGAGTGGAAATGCAACTACGACCTTTTGTCTTTTCAAAGAAAACGCACGCGCATGGAATGCGAATGTCAGTGGCGCTACGCCAACGACGTATCTTTACTACCACTCTTGCATCTAACCCCGTTTTATATACAGAGCTCATCAATGTAGTAGTGGAAGTGGTTTTCCGAATGCGTTCCACTTGGATACGCACATCAAAATCTTCAACGGGTAGTATCGATTTCAACGAAAAAAATTTGAAAAGTGAACCTCATTTTTTTTAGTTTTTGTCCACGTTGAATTGTCCATTTTTCGGAGAATCACCCAAATAGAAGTGATAAAGTGAATTAAAAATCAAGAATCATCGCTTTAATTACTTCATTATTATACCTACTGCGCAAACGTTTCCGAAGCAAGTAAATAATTTCTTAATACTCGTAGGTATACTGAAACGTAGGTACTGCTAATGTTCTGTAGGGGAAAGTTGCCCAGATTGGACCACTTGTGTTTCAAGCCACCATATGGAGGCGCATCAAGCAACTATCGATACTATCGATATGTTAAAGATATCAAGAGATAACCGGCCGGCGGCTGTATTTCTACGGCCCCCCCAAAATGAGGTAGGGGGTTGGAATTAGCGGCACAAATTCTATTGTAATTTGTGCTAATTGTGCTCCGAAGTCCCAGAATTTGTGCCGCCTCCCGTGGGTCTACATTTTAATAAAAAGTTTGGGGGGGCCAGGGAAATGTTGGCCCCCCCAAATGAAGATAGGGGGTTGGAATTAGCGGCACAAATTTTATCGTAATTTGTGCTAATTGTGCTCCGAAGTCCCAGAATTTGTGCCGCCTCCCGTGGGTCTACATCTTAATGAAAAGTTTGGGGGGGCCAAAGAAATGTTGGCCCCCCCAAATGAAGATAGAGGGTTGGAATTAGCGGCACAAATTTTATCGTAATTTGTGCTAATTGTGCTCCGAGGTCTCAGAATTTGTGCCGCATTTTCTGGGCTCACAGTCCAGTGCTCAATTTGGGGGGGCTGGAAAAATTATGATATTTTAAAAAAACGATCTTCAAAAGGAGAGATTAACTGGTTTCTGCTGTCACCGAATTAATTTTTCAGGTTCTTTTCACGGTATCTCATATCCTACCCCAATTTTGGGAGATGTACCCATTCTATCCAAAGTTTTGTTGTCTTTGTTCATACTTTTTTTAAACTCATGAGGCGAAAGTGCGATAGTTTCAGGCAACGACACTTCTGTTTTTGCGCATTGGATTTGGCAACAATGATAACGAAGAAACCAGTGGTGAAAGTAAAAAAAGTGTGGATATGGGCCACAACCCCCCCCCCAAGAAAGAGGTGGGGGCTCGGGTGTGATGGCACGAATTTTTACCTAATTTGTGCTAAATGTGCTCGAGGTTCCCACAATTTGTGCCCCCTTCCTTGGACCTACAGCCCAAAAATAAAATGGAGGGCGGTGAAATGTTAGCCCACCCCCCCAAACAAAGGTGGGGTCTCAAAAATAGTGGCACAAACTTGTATTTTATTTGTTCTGATTGTGCTCAGGGGTCCCACATTTTGTGCCTCCTTCTTTGAACGTTGGAATTGGTTGTTATCTCATCTATTTGGAATTTGGAAAATTTGAAAAATTTTTCCATACTTACATCAGGCATTTTTTTGGGCGAGAAAATTTTCCGAGAATTTCGGGGCCCGAATCCGGCGAAATAGGATCGAATAGCCGAGACGAATTCAGAACCGTCGTCAAAATTGATTCACAGGCTATTTCTGACCCCGTATAGCCCGGCCCCCAGTTTACCCACTTTTTTGACTGTATCTCGGCAACGGAGGGTCAGCGCCTGAATTGGTCGACGAATTCGAACTCAGCGCGAAAAATTGAGTAATAATTTGTTGTTATCTCATATTTATGGAATTTCGGTAATTTTGAAAACTTCTCCATACGTACATCAGGCATTTTTAAGGGCGGAAAAATTTTCCGAGAGTTTCGGTGCCCGGATCCGGCGAAATAGAATCGAAATGCCGAGACGAATTCAGAACAATCGTCAAAATTGATTTACAGGCTCTTTCTGAGCCAGTATACCCCTCGCTCCCATTATAACCACATTTTTGACTGTATCTCTGCAACGGAGGTTCAGCGCCTGATTTGGTCGATGAATTCGAACTCAGCGCGAAAACTTGAGTAGGAATTTGTTGTTAACCCATTTTTTAGAAATTTCGAAAATTTTGATAATTTCTCCACGCGTACATCCGGCATTTTTTTGGGCGAAAAAATTTTGCGAGAGTTTCGGGGCCCGGACCCGGTGAAATATATTCGAAATGCCGAGACGAATACTAAACCGTCGTCAAAATTGATTCACAGGCCAATTCTGACCCCGTATAGTCCCCGCCCCCAGTATAACCTTATTTCTGACTGTATCTCGGCCACGGAGGGTCAGCGCCTGATTTGGTCGACGAATTCGAACTCAGCGCGAAAAACTGAGTAGGAATTTGTTGTTATCTTATCTATTTGGAATTTCTAAAATTATGAAAATTTCTCAATACCATATCTTCAAAATTGATTCACATGCTCTTTCCGAGCCTCTATAGCCCTCGCCCTCATTATAACCACATTTTTGACTGTATCTCGGCAACGGAGGGTCAGCGTCTCATTAGGTCGACGAATTCGAACTGAGCGCGAAAAATTGTGTAGGAATTTGTTGTTATCTCATCTATTTGGAATTTCGAAAATTTTGAAAATTGTTCCATACCGTATGTATACGTCAGGCATTCTTTTGGGCGAGAAAATTTTCCGAGAGCTTCGTGGCCTGGATCCGGCGAAATAGAATCGAAATGCCGAGATGAATTCAGAACCGTCGTCAAAATTGATTCAGAGGCTATTTCTGACCCAGAATAGCCCCCGCCCCAGTATAACCATATTTTTGACTGTATCTCGCTAACGGAGGGTCAACGCCTGCTTTGGTCGATGAATTCGAACTCAGCGCGAAAAATTGAGTAGGAATTGGTAGTCACCTCATTAATTTGAAATTTCGAAAATTTTGAAAATTTCTCCATACTATACGTCAGATATTTTTTGGGGCAAAAAAATTATCCGAGAGCTTCGGGGCCCGAAAACGGCGAAATAGATTCAAAAGCCCGAGACGAATTCAGAACCATCGTCAAAACTGATTCCCAGGCTATTTCTTACCCAGTATAGCCCCCGCCCCCAGATACAGTCAAAAATGTGGATATACTGGGGGCTAGGGCTATACACTGGGTCAGAAATAGCCAGTGAATCAATTCTGACGAGGGTTTTGAATTCGTCTCGGCATTTCGAATCTATTTCGCCGGGTCCGGTCCCCGAAGCTCCCGGAACTTTTTTCGACCAAAAAAATGCTTCATGTGTGGTAGGAGAAATTTTCAAAATTTTCGAAATTCAAAAATACAGAGATAACCACCAATTCCTACTCAATTTTTCGCGCTGAGTTCGAATTCGTCGACCAAATTAGGCGCCGACCCACCGTTGACGCGATACAGTCAAAAAGGGGTTAAACTGGGTGCGGAGTCTATACTAGGTCAGAGAGAGCCTGTGAATCAATTTTTACGACAGCTCTGAATTCTCCTCGGCATTTCGAATCTATTCCGCCAGGCCCGGGACCCGAGAAGCTCGCGAAAAATTTTTTTGCCCAGTAAAAATGCCTGATATTATAGTATGGAGAAATTTTCAAAATTTTCAAAATTACAAAAAGGTGAGATAACCGCAAACTCTTACTCAATTTTTTGCGCTGAGTTCAAATTCGTCGACCAAATCAGGCGCTGACCCCGTTGCCGAGATACAGTCAAAAATGCGGGTACACTTGGGGCAGGGCCTATACTGGGTCAGAAAGGGCCTGTGAAACAATTTTGACGACTGTTCTGAATTCTCCTCGGCATTTCGAATCTATGTCGCCGGGTCCGGGCTCCGAAGCTCTCGGATAATTTATCCGCCCAAAAAAAAAGCCTGATGTATGGAGAAACTTTCAAAATTTTCAAAATTCCATAAAGATGAGATAACCACAAACTCCTACTAAATGATTCGCGCTGAGTTCGAATTCGTCGACTAAATCAGGCGCTGACCCTCCTTTGCCGAGATACAGTCAAAAATGTGGTTATACTGAAGGCGAGGGCTAAACTGGGTCAGAAATAGCGTATGAATCAACTTTGACGAGGGTTTTGAATTTGTCTCGGCATCTCGAATCTATTTCGCCGGGTCCGGTTCCCGATGCTCTCGGAAAAATTTTCCGCACAAAAGAATGCCTGATGTTAGTATGGAGAAATTTTCAAAACTTTCGAAATTCCAAAAAGATGAGATAACCACAAACACCTACTCAATTTTTCACGCTGAGTTCGAATTCGTCGACCAAATCAGGCGCTGACCCTCCGTGGCCGAGATACAGTCAGAAATGAGGTTATACTGGGGGCGGGGACTATACGGGGTCAGAAATGGCCTGTGAATCAATTTTGACGACGGTTTAGTATTCGTCTCGGCATTTCGAATATATTTCACCGGGTCCGGGGCCCGAAACTCTCGCAAAATTTTTTCGCCCAAAAAAATGCCGGATGTACGCGTGGAGAATTTATCAAAATTTTCGAATTTTCTAAAAAAACAAAATCAGAACCGTCGTCCAAATTGATTCACAGGCTATCTGGGATCCAGTATAGCCCTCGCCTCCATTATAACCACATTTTTGACTGTATCTCTGCAACGGAGGTTCAGCGCCTGATTTGGTCGATGAATTCGAACTCAGCGCGAAAACTTGAGTAGGAATTTGTTGTTATCCCATTTTTTAGAAAATTCGAAAACTTTGATAATTTCTCCACGCGTACATCCGGCATTTTTTGGTCGAAAAAATTTTGCGAGAGTTTCGGGGCCCGTACCCGGTGAAATATATTCAAAATGCCGAGACGAATTCAAAACCCTCGTCAGAATTGATTCACTGGCTATTTCTGACCCAGTGTATAGCCCTAGCCCCCAGTATATCCACATTTTTGACTGTATCTGTGGGCGGGGCTATACTGGGTAAGAAATAGCCTGGGAATCAGTTTTGACGATGGTTCTGAATTCGTCTCGGGCTTTTGAATCTATTTCGCCGTTTTCGGGCCCCGAAGCTCTCGGATAATTTTTTTGCCCCAAAAAATATCTGACGTATATAGTATGGAGAAATTTTCAAAATTTTCGAAATTTCAAATTAATGGGGTGACTACCAATTCCTACTCAATTTTTCGCGCTGAGTTCGAATTCGTCGACCAAAGCAGGCGCTGACCCTGTGTTGCCGAGATACAGTCAAAAATGTGGTTATACTGGGGACTGGGCTATACTGGGTCAGGAATAGACTGTGATCAATTTTGACGACGGTTTAGAATTCGCCGGGTACGGGCCCCGAAGCTCCCGGAATATGTTTTCGCCTAAAAGAATGCCTGATGTATAGTATGGAGATATTTTACAAATTTTCAAAATTTGAAATAGATGAGATAACCACCAATTCCTACTCAATTTTTCGAGCTGAGTTCGAATTCGTCGGCCAAATCAGGCGCTGACACTCCGTTTCCAAGAGACAGTCAAAAATGTGGTTATACGGGGGGCGGAGGCTATAGTGGGTCAAAAATAGCCTTTCAATCAATTTGGACGACGGTACTGAATTCGTCTCGAACTTTCAAATCTATTTTGCCGGGTCTGGGCCCCAAATCTCTCGGAAAATTTTTTTGCCCCCCAAAAAATGCCTGATGTATAAGATGGAGAAATTTTCAAAATTTTCGAAATTCAAAAATATTGAGATAACCACCAATTCCTACAAAATGTTTCGCGCTGAGTTCAAATTCTTCGACCAAACGACGCGCTGATCGTCTGTTGCCGAGATATAGTAAAAAATGTTGTTATGATAGGGGCGAGGGATTTACTGGGTCAGAAAATGCCTGTGAATCAATTTTGACGAGGGTTTTGAATTCGTCTCGGCATTTCGATTCTATTTCGCCGGGTTCGGTCCCCGAAGCTCTCGGAAAATTTTTCGCCCAAAAAAATGCCTGATGTGTGGTAGGAGAAATTTTCAAAATTTTCGAAATTCAAAAAAACAGAGATAACCACCAATTCTTACTCAATTTTTCGCGCTGAGTTCGATTTTCTCGACCAAATCAGGCGCTGACTCACCGTTGACGAGATACAGTCAACAAGTGGTTATACTGGGGGCTGGGTCTATACTGGGTCAGAAAGAGCCTGTGAATCAATTTTGATGACGGTTCTGAATTCGTCTCGGTATTTCCAATCGATTTCACCGGGTCCGGGCCCGAAGCTCTCGGAAAACTTTTTCGCCCAAAAATTGCCTGATGTATGTATGGTATTGAGAAATTTTCATAATTTTAGAAATTCCAAATAGATAAGATAACAACAAATTGCTACTCAGTTTTTCACGTTGAGTTCGAATTCGTCGACCAAATCAGACGCTGACCCTCCGTTGCCGAGATACGGTCAAAAATGTGGTTATAATGGGGGCGAGGGCTATACTGGATCTCAAATAGCCTGTGAATCAATTTGGATCACGGTTCTGAATTCATCTCGGCGTTTCGATTCTATTTCGCCGGATCCGGGCACCGAAACTCTCGGAAAATGTTTTCGCCCTTAGAAATGCCTGATGTACGTATGGAGAAGTTTTCAAAATTATCGAAATTCCATAAAGATGCGATAACAACAAATTATTACTCAATTTTTCGCGCTGAGTTCGAATTCGTCGACCAATTCAGGCGCTGACCCTCCGTTGCCGAGATACAGTCAAAAAAGTGGGTAAACTGGGGGCCGGGGCTATACGGGGTCAGAAATAGCCTGTGAATCAATTTTGACGACGGTTCTGAATTTGTCTCGGCAATTCGATCCTATTTCGCCGGATTCGGGCCCCGAAATTCTCGGAAAATTTTCTCGCAAAAAAAAAATGCCTGATGTAAGAATGGAGAAATTTTCAAAATTTTCCAAATTCCAAATAGATGAGATAACAACAAATTCCTACACAATTCTTCGCGCTGAGTTCGAATTCATCGACCAAAGCAGGCGTTGACCCTCCGTTAGCGAGATACAGTCAAAAATATGGTTATACTGGGGCGGGGCTATTCTGGGTCAGAAATAGCCTCTGAATCAATTTTGACGACGGTTCTGAATTCATCTCGGCATTTCGATTCTATTTCGCCGGATCCAGGCCACGAAGCTCTCGGAAAATTTTCTCGCCCAAAAGAATGCCTGACGTATACATACGGTATGGAACAATTTTCAAAATTTTCGAAATTCCAAATAGATGAGATAACAACAAATTCCTACACAATTTTTCGCGCTCAGTTCGAATTCGTCGACCTAATCAGACGCTGACCCTCCGTTGCCGAGATACAGTCAAAAATGTGGTTATAATGAGGGCGAGGGCTATAGAGGCTCGGAAAGAGCATGTGAATCAATTTTGAAGATATGGTATTGAGAAATTTTCATAATTTTAGAAATTCCAAATACATAAGATAACAACAAATTCCTACTCAGTTTTTCGCGCTGAGTTCGAATTCGTCGACCAAATCAGGCGCTGACCCTCCGTGGCCGAGATACAGTCAGAAATAAGGTTATACTGGGGGCGGGGACTATACGGGGTCAGAATTGGCCTGTGAATCAATTTTGACGACGGTTTAGTATTCGTCTCGGCATTTCGAATATATTTCACCGGGTCCGGGCCCCGAAACTCTCGCAAAATTTTTTCGCCCAAAAAAATGCCGGATGTACGCGTGGAGAAATTATCAATATTTTCGAAATTTCTAAAAAATGGGTTAACAACAAATTCCTACTCAAGTTTTCGCGCTGAGTTCGAATTCATCGACCAAATCAGGCGCTGAACCTCCGTTGCAGAGATACAGTCAAAAATGTGGTTATAATGGGAGCGAGGGGTATACTGGCTCAGAAAGAGCCTGTAAATCAATTTTGACGATTGTTCTGAATTCGTCTCGGCATTTCGATTCTATTTCGCCGGATCCGGGCACCGAAACTCTCGGAAAATTTTTCCGCCCTTAAAAATGCCTGATGTACCTACGTATGGAGAAGTTTTCAAAATTACCGAAATTCCATAAATATGAGATAACAACAAATTATTACTCAATTTTTCGCGCTGAGTTCGAATTCGTCGACCAATTCAGGCGCTGACCCTCCGTTGCCGAGATACAGTCAAAAAAGTGGGTAAACTGGGGGCCGGGCTATACGGGGTCAGAAATAGCCTGTGAATCAATTTTGACGACGGTTCTGAATTCGTCTCGGCTATTCGATCCTATTTCGCCGGATTCGGGCCCCGAAATTCTCGGAAAATTTTCTCGCCCAAAAAATGCCTGATGTAAGTATGGAAAAATTTTTCAAATTTTCCAAATTCCAAATAGATGAGATAACAACCAATTCCAACGTTCAAAGAAGGAGGCACAAAATGTGGGACCCCTGAGCACAATCAGAACAAATAAAATACAAGTTTGTGCCACTATTTTTGAGACCCCACCTTTGTTTGGGGGGTGGGCTAACATTTCACCGCCCTCCATTTTATTTTTGGGCTGTAGGTCCAAGGAAGGGGGCACAAATTGTGGGAACCTCGAGCACATTTAGCACAAATTAGGTAAAAATTCGTGCCATCACACCCGAGCCCCCACCTCTTTCTTGGGGGGGGGGGGTTGTGGCCCATATCCACACTTTTTTTACTTTCACCACTGGTTTCTTCGTTATCATTGTTGCCAAATCCAATGCGCAAAAACAGAAGTGTCGTTGCCTGAAACTATCGCACTTTCGCCTCATGAGTTTAAAAAAAGTATGAACAAAGACAACAAAACTTTGGATAGAATGGGTACATCTCCCAAAATTGGGGTAGGATATGAGATACCGTGAAAAGAACCTGAAAAATTAATTCGGTGACAGCAGAAACCAGTTAATCTCTCCTTTTGAAGATCGTTTTTTTAAAATATCATAATTTTTCCAGCCCCCCCAAATTGAGCACTGGACTGTGAGCCCAGAAAATGCGGCACAAATTCTGAGACCTCGGAGCACAATTAGCACAAATTACGATAAAATTTGTGCCGCTAATTCCAACCCTCTATCTTCATTTGGGGGGGCCAACATTTGTTTGGCCCCCCCAAACTTTTCATTAAGATGTAGACCCACGGGAGGCGGCACAAATTCTGGGACTTCGGAGCACAATTAGCACAAATTACGATAAAATTTGTGCCGCTAATTCCAACCCCCTATCTTCATTTGGGGGGGGCAACATTTCCCTGGCCCCCCAAACTTTTTATTAAAATGTAGACCCACGGGAGGCGGCACAAATTCTGGGACTTCGGAGCACAATTAGCACAAATTACAATAGAATTTGTGCCGCTAATTCCAACCCCCTACCTCATTTTGGGGGGGCCGTAGAAATACAGCCCCGGCCGGCTGGCTTGGAGAATTGCGGGCACAAGGCTGTACATCAACATTGCTGTACATAATATATTATACTAATGCAGCTGGATTTTACATTATTTTGAGTTATTACGCACTTCTGTTAGATATTATACAATAGAAATCGCAAATTCTCAACATATTTGATACATTTTTCCTTCGATGGATTTGAAAAAACTATCGATAGTCTCAAAAATCTTCTGTAGTATCAATAGTTCGATAGTTTTCACTATCGATTGCACATCACTGTGCGAATGCCCCGTTGTAAGTAAACAAAAAAACAAAATGATTGCCATTAGCTCTCATCGTAGGGCTAGGAAAAATATGAGGAGTTACGTGTCAAAAGGGCCCCTGACGAATAAGAATCCCATTTGTCAGGGGCCCTTTTGACAGATAACTCCTCATATGCTTTTGCATATTTTTTCCTATTGCGCCATACTAGGTTATGTTTGGTATCTGGATGAATCAGAAGACTCTGAGTAGAATGAGCTGAGCATATTTTTCAAAAATTGGAATATTTTGACTCTCTGAGCATATTTTAGCATATTTTAGATGGTTTTTCAGCATAATTAGGGGATATTTTATTGAAATTCACAATTTTGAAGAATATTTGCTAATTTTTTCACTTTATATGATCAACACTGTCAAATTGCATGTCACAAGAAAAGAGCCTCAGTGTCCAATTACCATTGAAGCCTTTCTCTTGTGACACGTCACAATAATTCTTGTGAATTAAAGCATCAATGAATATGCAACTTTGTAGAGTTTGTGTACGCATATGGACGCTGTTCAGCAAGAGGGAACCAACCAGCAAAATCCGCTCTTTGAGAACACGTGATTTGAAGTTCAAGAGCCATATAGAAACTATATGGCATTGCGTTTTTACTGATAAGCTTTTTTCAACGTGAATACACATTTTTGAATCGGGGGCCCAATTTTGAGAAATTTTACGTTTTACGCTCTTTCCAACGATACTCTAATAACTATTTTGTTTATAAATGTTAGTTGGTTTCCTTTTGTTGAACGGCGTCCATGTGGAGTTGATAATGTTCTGTATTTTCAGAGGAAAGAAATAGTTTAAAAAAAATTTTGATTTAATACCCATATTGCAAAAGCATATTTTGGCATATTTTTGGTTTTTGGACAATATTTTTAGCATATTTTTACCAGTAATGTGACAAATTTTATGCGCATATTTTACATTTTTTTAAGCATAATTTTTCCTAGCCCTACGTCATTAGCGCCGGGGCATCTGCATGACAGAAATGCGCGCTCTACAGGTCCAGCATAGGAAACATGGTTTCTATCCCTCCAGGAGATTTACACTCAAAGGAACCATAATGCCCGATAGAAAAAATGTTGTGTTATCACCCGACATGGGCAAGTTCAAGTTCAGTTAGTTCATTTTGTTCAAGTTCACTTGAAAACTCGTTCAGTTTATTTTCGTTTAGTTCACATCTACCGAAAGATCTTTTGGGAGAGGAGTGAAGTGTTAAATTTCTTGGTGGGGGTGGGGCAATTAAAAGAACTTTTTGGAGGGACTGGATATGTATAATTTCTCAGATAGAACTAAATTTCAGACCTTTTCAGGGAGGACAACAACTGATAAACATTTCTCACAGAATGAAATGAACGACAAAGTGAACGATCATTTTCGTTCAAGTTCACCAAAAATAAAGTTCAGTTCAAGTTAACATTTTTTTTCGTTCATTCATTTTTGAAATTCGTTTATTGAAAAGTGAACTAAGTTCACGAACTGAACGAAAGTGAACTCGTTCAAAAGTGAACTTGCCCATGTCTTGTTATCACTAGGGCTAGGGGAAATATGAAAATGCATATTTTTATAGGGTGCAGCTTATACGACATATTTGTGTTTTCTGTGTGATTCATACAATTCTGATGACAATACTGAAATTTTATAGTGTATATTTTTGCATATTTGAGCCATTTTTAGAGCATATTTGTGCATATTTGAGGGTTTTGAGGCATATTTTCACCAAAAAATAAAAATTATTGTAAAAACAACTGAAAAATAAGAACAAAACCAAGAGATTTCAAATTTGTTTCGAGGGAAGTTTAATTCTCTTCATAAAACTTAACTGGTGTAAAAAATTTTCAATTTTCAAAGTTTCATAAATTTTTCCATGTTATTCAGCTTAAAAAGCCCTTTAATTTGATACCCATGTCGCTATCCAGACCAGAGTTTTCAAAGCATATTTTTGCATATTCGGATTGCATATTTTTGCATATTTGAGGTCAGATAACTGCATATTATAAGCGCATATTTCGACATTTTAAGTGCATATTTACCCTAGCCCTAGTTATCACTTGGCCCAAATGGTTTACGCCATCTAGCGGGCTAAAAAAGGAAGTAATTCGTCATTTACGAGTGTAGCCTGATAGAGGGTATCGAGATCCATAAGAATACCTATGTATTAAACTCATTTTTCATCAAAATGTCACTTAGCCCACTTGTGCATGAGACCATCGACATAATATAAACCTAATTTGGTATCTTAATAACATCTTGATAAGTACTAACTAAGGTCTTAGGTATAGCTTACGAGCTTGTTGAACAATGTTTTTCCTCTACACTTTTACAAATTTTTGAAAAATGTGGTAACGCCTTCAACACGTTGAATATGCAATACAAAATACATCAATGTGCAGTTTCGAAAATGCTCATTTCCTGGGGAGAAATGGTAAAACGCAAATAACTTTGAACTGGAGATAGCTGGAGAAAAACAGTTCAAAATATTGGTGAAAAGGGATCATTTCGGACAAAATGAAGGTAATGGAAAGCTAGAACTTCTCTTACAAGAAGCAAAATTGGACGCTTTTCAGGAAGAGGGAACCAACTAACATTTGTAAACAAAATGAGTCATTAGTATCGTTGAAAAGAGCGTAAAAAGCAGAATATTTCAAAATTGGGCACCCGATTCAAAAATGTGTACTCACGTTGAAAAAAGCTTATCAGATATCAGTAAACGCTGTGTCATATATTTTTTATTTTATTCTTATTCAATTTTATTTTGTATATTATTTTCAATTTTTCATTCAACTTTTTGGACGTTTCCCTCAAGTTTTTACTTCTTTTCATTAGTTTCTACATGGCTCTTGAACTTCGAATCACGTGTTCTCGAAAAGCGGATTTTGCTAGTTGGTTCCCTCTTGCTGAATAGCGTCCAATTTTCTCCGTTTTGCTCTACCTCTAACGGTTGTCAAGAGAACTAAGCTTTCTTAGGTGAACTGAAAGACTTGTCAGAAATGATCTCTCAGTTATACGCGTTTTCTCACGCCTATCCAGAAAATGAGAAACGTTGAAAATGTATACTGCTGTATTTTGTGTTGCATATTCAACGTGTTGAAGGCATTTTACCACATTGAAGTTTTCATTTTCGTCTACACTTAACAAATTTTTGGAAAATGTGGTAACACCTTGTAACGGTAGATATTGGTGCTGGTCTTTTCCTGCACTCTCAACCACCGTCGCCGTTTGATTTCAAAGCAGCTTCGCACCACTAATCAACGCACGATCAACTTTAACAAGGCGGATCCCTGAGCGTGGGGTACGGACACACGACTTGGATACATCCTTACCCTTCCAGATGTGCAGAAGAATCACAAGTGTCCCTACTAGCCCATGATTCTGAGTTTATATTCGAAATCCTAACCCTGCGACCAACGCCTCGATGCATGTTTTTGGTAGCCATATTTTCACCAATTTCCTATTTACGTTTCGACGCGCGTACCGAGTTCATCGCGCTACAATATTAGCTGACTTTAGCATGATCATCGAGAACGAACCTGGTATTATGACGTACGTTATGTTATTAATTTCACAACCAGGAAGGTAACATTCGAGTTTACCATTTCTGTTTTTCTAAATCAAAACATTGAGGCATCGAGGCTCCACCAATATTTTTCTTGTTGAATGAAACACGAACCAGATGTACAAATTTTGGGTGTTACACACCTTTAACACTTCGAATATGCCATACAAAACACACCAATATACATTTTTGAAATTTCTCATTTTCCGGGGGAAAGTGGAAAAACGTGAATAACTTCGGGCTGAAGTGGAGACACCTAGCAAAACAAGATGACGCGCGCTCCGTGTATAATTTGTGTAAAAAATCGGTACTCAAAATATGTTGGGTTAATTTATCCCACACAATGTCGCAGAGTCGAACTGTATGTATTCTTACAGGAAAATAAAATGTCAACAGATTGACTCATATACACAAGGTGTCTCTTTTGCAGTGACCACCCTTCCACCTGGTAAGTAGGCAACCTAATTGTTCAAACCGGTCTCCATTACGTTCTGAACATATCTTGGCTCGTCCAATTACTGAAATAGAGTAGACGCTTCGAGCGCATCTGTATTTCCTCGAAATATTTCCACGATATTAAATTCGATATGTCTATTTGTCGGTACATACCTACAAATAAGAAGCTATCTGTCGGTATATGTACCAACGAATAAGAAGCTATCTGTCGGTATATACCTACGAGTAAGAAGCTATCTGTCGGTACATGTAGGGGAAGGTGGGGGAATCGTGCGCAGCGGGTAATTGTGCGCACGTCAATCTGGACGAAACGACAATCGTTTAAAAAAAAAGTAAAAGCAACAAAGTGTACCTCCGAACATATAATAAGAATAGTTTAGGTCGACAGCCAAAAATAAATGGTTTTGAGAAAGAAATCGTCGAATGTTTAAAACTGCGTTTTTTGATGTAAGAATTCAGTCATCGAAAATAAGGTGATAAGTAAATAATTTTGAATATTAAATTTTTTTGTCATTCATTTCTAGAAGAGTGTACTTTGACACACATTTTGCATTCTCTGTTTCTCAATTTGGTTAAGCCGGTAAAAAAAAAAAAAATAGAATCACAATTTGTTGTGACGGGGTAATTGTGCGCCTCTCTTATTATATCTTGACGAGTTCTTTTTTTTCTTAGATGCCACGAAATTATACTAGGATATCTAACCGGAACAGTTGGAAGGAAGAGAATTTACCTGTAGCTGTAAGAAAAGTTAAAGAAGATGGTATTCCAATCAGAGCTGCTGGTAAAAAATATGGCATTCCAGAATCCACTATCCGAAAGGCTTTAAAATCCGGCAGTACGGTTCGCAGTGGGTTAGGACGCAAACCTACCTTCAATCCTGATGCTGAAAAACGAATATCCGATTATGTGCT
>JAJSSI010000179.1:0-42000 GCA_031841125.1 Acanthococcus lagerstroemiae
AAGTTTACGTTGTTCGAAAAAATACAATCTTGAAAGTATTTAAGAAATTCGAACAATGCTTTCCACCTCCAGTTAACGTATCTATGTAGATATTAAGGTGATCGTCATTTTTGAACACCGGAATTTCTAACGGAATCCCTCCAATTTCAACAAAATACAAAAAAAAATCCAGTGAAGTTTTAGCTTGATCGGAAAAGAGGAACGCCTGCCACGTGCCTTCTACCATTTTATAAAGAAATACATTGAATAAAAAATGTTAATTGAAAAACTTTTTTCCATGGAATTCAATTGGGTTGAAAATTTGTTCCCATAATTTTCAAGAAGTTATACAATGCTGGTCAAGCGCGAAGTGTGAGTCGAGGGCCTCAAGGGATGACTCTTAAATGAAACTCGAGATACGGATTGACTTTAAGGTACATATTTACAATTGGCGAGTAATTTTCACATCTGATCCCCCCAGGAACCATGAAAGGAGGTTGGCGCTAAAAAATTTTTTCGAGATATCACTTCATTACAAGTTTTCAAGGTCGCTGAAGCCAATTCGTGTCCGACTTGTCTGGAAGCCTTAGCAAGGATCCAAATTAAATTGAGGAGCCCACTTCCAAAGTGACCTAACTGCAAACTTATGATTTCATGAGTTTTTATTTTCAACACGCTGTCTTGCCGCGCTAGGGGCATACTTTGCAAAACCAAAAACGACAAATTTTTCTTGAAGGTTGAACTTATTGATACCTACCTTTAAAAAATCCGTTATCTACTTTACTATTTTGCGTATAAGTGTTTGCTTGTTTTCCTCAAAACTAAAATTTTGCAGTTAGGTCATTTAGGAAGTGGGCTCCTCAATTGTAATTTTTTTTTTTGTTGAAATTATTGAATAGTAATGAGTACACCTTCTCGATCGACTCCCTCTAGTGGCACTCCGAGAAGCTGAATGTAAGAACTACTTCAAAGTTGAATTCAGCTACCTGAAAAACCAACGGTATGTCCTCAGCCCTCCCGCTCCCTTTCTGAAGCCATCCCCTAGGGCCACTGACTTTGATTACGGAGCCAAACTATTTTATTTTCGAGCCCGGTCCCATAGCCAATTGAAATAGATAAGAAATAATTTTCAACACACTAATAGGATTCATTTTCGGTTAACAATATCGAAAGTTCGTGTATTTTTCCATACGAAGCAAGAAGGACGTGTAGCATATATGTCTCCCTCATTCGCTCAAACTTGCAGAATTTTCTTGTGTTTTATTAAAACTGACTAAGGGGGTTCTCTTTTCTACTTTTCCTCTCAACCGGAGCCTTGGAATCCGCCCTTTCGAGCATTATTTCAGAGACGTCGAAGAGGCTGTTAGGGGCTGCCTAAGCCCTCTTCTCGTCTTACCGGAAAACCGGCCTAGGTCGAAATGTAGCGAGTTGCTACGTGGGCTCGAACCCAGGACCTCCGGATTCCGAGACCAGCGCGCTATCCACTCGGCTAGTAGGATCCCTAGAAAAAATAGAAAAAATAAATTCCCACTAAGGCTGAATAAAAACGATCTTAGTAGATGTATTAAAAAAAAATAAAAACCTGTAACAAACATTTTAAATTTTGGAAAAAAACAATTTTCCGTCTAAATTATTTTCGATTGTTAAAAATGTTAAAACCAGGCCTTGATTTCCCAAGGCTGTTGAGGTTTCAGCCTCGGGCGACAAAGGGACGGCAAATTTTAAAAACACGTTATATTTTTCTTCCGCTCTCACCTTAAGTCTTTATATGCAAATTCAAATATACGTAATAGGTGGGACGGCTCCAACATTCTCCTGGAGCATACCACAAGTAGGGCGGCAATAGTATTTCAGTCTCCAGTAGTAGATCCGAGCCTAATATGGAATTTTTCAACTTCTGCGATAGGTGGAGAGAAGAAACATAATTTATGCACAGGGAAAAGTGAGTTGAGAGTAAATTAAAATAATCACTTTGTATTATTTATTTATTTTATTTTTCCTTTACATTATGGAAGCTGTTACAGCTACGCTGAAAGTGCTCCCGGCCCTTTTAGGGCAAAGGTGTATCTTACCCGCTCCCATTCGGATCTCGTGGTGGCTATGCGGTGGAAGTGCATGTGCTGAAGGAAGCGGTCAATTTCAGTTCTCCATTTCTTTCTTTGGCCTCCGCTTCTTCTTATTCTGAACGCCATATTCCAGAAGGTCGTTCTGTGGGTCCACCTGTCAGGGTCCATACGAGCTACATGACCCGCCCAGCCCCATTTCATATTCCTGTGGTATGTTATTGCGTGTTGGAGTTTTGGGATTTTCCCCCTCATCCTTTCTATGCTGATTTTGTCGATTTTTTTGTATCCTAGAATAGCCCTCATCATCGCATTCTCGGCGGAAGTGATCCTTGATTTTAGTTTCTCGGAAAGGGTCCATGTTGCACATCCGTACATCATCGTCGGTAGTACCGATGCATTGTATATCTCGGCTTTCTGGCTTAGCTTGAAATTGCCTTTAAGTATGTTTTTTAACATCCAGAATTTTTTCCATGCTCCCTTCACCCTCCTCCTGATCTCCTTTTCCATTTTTTGCTCGAATGTGATGATTTGCCCTAAATATATTGCTTCGTCTGTCCATGCTATTTCGTTGTCTCCGATTTTTATACTTTTCGTTGGGGTCTCTCGTGCCATGAATACCGATTTTTTTAAATTAATTGTTAGGCCGGCTATTTGGCTGTTAAAGCTTAGTTCGTGAATCATTTCCCTTAGATCAGAGAAGGAGTCCGCCACCAAAGTCACGTCATCAGCAAAACGCAGGTTGTTTAATCTTTTCCCGTTAACCTCCAAGCCTTTGTTGTCCCAGTTTAAACCCTGAAAGACCTCCTCCAACACGCAATTAAAAAGTAATGGTGATAGGGGGTCGCCCTGCCTGACTCCTTTCCTTATCCCGAAGTATGGCCCTAGCCTGTCGCTTTTTATTCTGCTCTTTAGACCGGAGTACATTTCTTCTACAATTTTTACAATTTGGTGGTTTACGCCTTGTTTAGCTAGAGCTTTTATTATGAATTCGTAGTTGACCGAGTCGAATGCTTTATTGTAGTCTATAAAAGCCAGAAACGTATTCAAGTTGTAATCGTGGGTTTTCTCCATTATTTGATTTATTGTATGCAGGTGATCGATTGTGGAGTAGCCCTGTCTAAAACCCGCTTGCTCGGGAGGCTGCTGGTTTTGTAGCGTACTCCTTAACCTCGATTCAATTGCTTTAGAGAAAGTTTTTGAGAGCACGGGAGAGAGGCTTATTGGACGGTAGTTTCCTATCTGATGCCTGTTACCCTTTTTGAATAGAAGTACTATGTCAGAGTGTTTCCACTCTTCTGGGATTTTACCTTCGATCATGATTTTGTTGAATAGTGTCGTAATGGCCAAAACCAAATGTGCCCCTCCTTGTTTAACCATTTCGTTTGTGATTCCATCGCTCCCTGGAGCTTTGTTTGGTTTTAGCTTTTGAACTATTGTTTCTATCTCTGCTGTCAAGAAGGGGGGGGGGAAGATCTCCTCCTTAATACTTGTGTCTTCTTGCTTGAGGTTTCCTGTAGGGTTTATATCTTGATCCAGCCCGTAGAGCTTTTTGTAAAATTCTGTTGCAATATGGTTTATACCCTCCCTGTCGTATATCCTCTCTCCCTCATCGTTCAGCATGTAAGATGTTAGTTGTGTGCCAAAGTTTAGTTTTTTGTTTGTTAGCTTCATATTTTTTGTGCTTTCCAAAGCTTCCTTTATTATAGCCTCCCTCCTGATGCTCTCTTGTTCCCTCTGTGTGGCTTTTATTGCTTTTGATACCATGTTGAGCTCTATTTTGTCTGGCGTTGATTTGTGTTTCTTTTTTAGAAGCTTGTTCCTTGTTCGGTGTAAGTCGTCAAGGTAAGATGACTCTTTGGTGACAGGGGGTTGGGAGGGGTCGTTGGTTATGGCTGTTGACCCTTCCTTGATCGCTTCCCTCATACACCTGCACAACTCCTTATAGTAATCGTCTATAGTAATTAAGTTTGATTCTAATTCATTTCGACCCGCTTCCCACAATGAGTCGAGTAGTACTGAGATCGTGTTTCGGTACCCAGGTGTGTTCGTAGGGCATTTCGCTGAGTTACCTTGAAATTTGTATTTTTTGTGTCCTCTCCTAAGACTAAAAACTGCGTAAATGGGCCTATGGTCCGTTATGAAATCGAACGTTTTTTCGATCCCTGCGTCTACTACACATTTTTCTTCTTTTTCAGTTAGGATGTAGTCAATTTGAGATTTAAAGTTTTGGTTCGGACTTAGCCAAGTCCATCTATCCTTTTCCTTTTTTTTGAAAAAACCGTTTATTATTCTTAAGTTTAGTTCCTGGCAAAAATCTATTAGGCGCCACCCTCTGATATTTCTTTTTCCGTAGTTGTACTGGCCCGTGACTTCTTTATCCGTATTGAAGTCGCGGCCAATTTGGCTGTTAAAATCGCCAAGGATTATTAATTTGTCGTAAGTCTTAGATTTTTCCAAATTTATCGTGTCTGTTAGCAGCTGGTAGAATTCCTCCGTTTCTTCCTCTTGTGAGGCTGCCGTTGGAGCGTATATTTGAATTAGTACCAGTACGTTGTTACTTACTAGTAGTTTTAGTGTTGCTATTCTATCCGAGATACCTCTGGCTTCCTTTACGCAGTTTTTTAGTTCTGGTTTTATCATAAAGCCCACTCCCTTGGTACCTGCGTCGTTTCCCATGTGAAAGAAAGTGGAATTGTTGTGGGTTATAAATAACTTTTCGCCTTTCCTTCTTACTTCGGACAGACCTAGAATGTCAATCCTCGACTTTTGGAGGGCGTTTTCCAGGGATGCTCTGTTGCTTTCACCTAGGAGTGAGCGTACGTTTAGAGCACCTATTCTAATTTCATTATCTTTGTTGCGTTTACGTAACCTACGCGAGTTTTTCCTATTAGGGAGGGGTATGAAAAGGGAAAGGGGGGGTGAGATATTATGGTCTACCACTCCTCCACTGACCAAGTTTGATGGGAGTGAGGAGTCCTTACCTGCGGGCCGTGAGCACCTTCAGCGTTCGACATGCGGGTTTTTGTTTAAAGTTCTATTTTCTCCTACGAAGCAAGAAGGACGTGTAGCACATATGTCTCCCTCATTCGCTCAAACTTGCAGAATTTTCTTGTGTTTTATTAAAACTGACTAAGGGGGTTCTCTTTTCTACTTTTCCTCTCAACCGGAGCCTTCGAATCCGCCCTTTCGAGCATTATTTCAGAGACGTCGAAGAGGCTGTTAGGGGCTGCCTAAGCCCTCTTTTCGTCTTACCGGAAAACCGGCCTAGGTCGAAATGTAGCGAGTTGCTACGTGGGCTCGAACCCAGGACCTCCGGATTCCGAGACCAGCGCGCTATCTACTCGGCTAGTAGGATCCCTAGAAAAAATAGAAAAAATAAATTCCCACTAAGACTGAATAAAAACGATCTTAGTAGATGTATTAAAAAAAAGAAAAACCTGTAACAAACATTTTAAATTTTGGAAAAAAACAATTTTCCGTCTAAATTATTTTCGATTGTTAAAAATGTTAAAACCAGGCCTTGATTTCCCAAGGCTGTTGAGGTTTCAGCCTCGGGCGACAAAGGGACGGCAAATTTTAAAAACACGTTATATTTTTCTTCCGCTCTCACCTTAAGTCTTTATATGCAAATTCAAATATACGTAATAGGTGGGACGGCTCCAACATTCTCCTGGAGCATACCACAAGTAGGGCGGCAATAGTATTTCAGTCTCCAGTAGTAGATCCGAGCCTAATATGGAATTTTTCAACTTCTGCGATAGGTAGAGAGAAGAAACATAATTTATGCACAGGGAAAAGTGAGTTGAGAGTAAATTAAAATAATCACTTTGTATAGAACGAGCACAAAATATTTACACATACACCCGAGTCCTAAGGCAAATCTGATTTCTAATTTGAAGAGAATAAGAAAAAAGTATTTTTCCGACCTATTGTTTCAAAAGCAACCCTGAAAAGTTGATAACTTTGTTGAGTTGCTGTTCCTTTCATTACCACCCCATCCTACCATAGAGAAATATGGTAAAATGCCATCAATTTAGGACTGCCCTTTTTTTCTGATGTATTCTGTATTAGGTATACGTATACTATCGCACTAACTATTGAATATCTGGTTTGCAATTCCCTCCCTTACAGCAGAAAATGGGTCTTAAAATGTTGTAATCAAGTTTTTACGAACCTTATCGACCTTGACGAGTTTTAACGAATCATAAAATATCGAAAATAATAAGCAAGAAAATGTATTGAAGAATTTTCGAGGAAGATCTCCCCAAAATACTTTTTTTCGGATTTCAAAATTTAAATACTTTGATAATTTAGGAAAGTAGCTCACCAGGTGGAGAAATAGAAGCAAGACGCTGTTGCTACCTCTATTATTTACTTTCAGAACTTTTTCTTATTGCTTGTCAAGTTTGAAAATGTCTGTTAGCTGACTAGGTCGAAGTCTGAGTTGTCAAATCTGAAAAAAATTTCGATTATGTGCTTGTTGGTCTCAGTCGTTTTCATCTCGGCAAAACTAAAATCCTGACACCTCGATGAAGGGGTGCCTCCTACAACGTTTTCCAGAGTTGTTCGATTTAGTAAAATTAACCCTTACTTGGAAACATTGGAATGGAAATTAGGGCCGGTTTTAAGTACTTTGCTGCGTTCCCCTCGGTACTGATGCGATGCCCGAAAGGTTAGTTTCCGGTGCCGGGGGTGCGGTGTCTCAGGGGCCACTTTGGCGTGCGTGCATCGCCATACGTCCCACCACACCAAGTACTTTGCTGCCCTGGCGGGCTTCAGTATTTTTGCCGCCTTATTTTTTTACATTCCCCCTCCCGCAAATGTTTTTTCGGGTCGCAAATTTGCCGCCCCAAAATTTTGCCGCTCTGGGCTGCAACCCATTCAGTCCATATAATAAACAAATAGCATGTAAAGTTGTAAATTACCGAAATAAAGGTTATTATTAATATTATTATTATTATTATTATCCTTTATTATCTGCTCTTCATAACTCATTCTTGGTGCTACTATATTATGCGTTCTACTGCAGTTTTGTGGTCTACAGCGGCAGGCGTCCGTGTAAGCGTGTTCTACTGTGACTGCTACAGCACGCGTTCTACGCCAGCAATTGAAAGATCCTGACTCGATTCAAAAATGTCAATAATAAAAAAAAAGAAGCGAGGAGTACCCCTCTACCTCCTACAATCCCATCACGACCATTTCTGTTGATAGATATTAAGAAAGGACAGTCCGGACAAGTTCTGTGCGTTCTTAGATGGCGTGAGAACTATGTACACGTAATTTGGACGGAGCCCATTGAGGGCCGAACTCTGACAAAGCTCATTTTCAGTCCGCAAATTCGGATAAAACCCTAGTAGGGGTTGACTTTTGAAAGACTACGTAAGCTGACCTCCTCGTGGTGTCTTTTGGGTAACGTTAACAGTCTACAAACGATGTCATAGACAACTTCTTTAGCAGAACACGCTTTCGTCATAGAACGCGTACTGTTGCTGTGAAATCCCTGGTAAAACGCATAATATAGTAGCACCTCAAGTCTTTGTCTTCATTTTCAGTTCTTTCCTTCAACCATTCCTTCTAGCAATAATAATGATATGGATGTCTTATATTATGACTAATTACCATTCCTGAGCATAGGTCTCTCCTACCTTTTGCCAGACCCTTCTTTTTAATGCCACTCTTCTTCATAATGTTCCTAGTTTCATTTCTATGTCTTGTTTCCATCTCATTGCCATCTACCCCTCCTTCTTTTATTGCCATATGGTGTCCAATCAGTTAATCTCTTTGCCCATGAGTCTCTCTTCATTCTGGCCAAGTGTCCCGCATACCTGATTCTTAGCAACCCTACTGTCTCAAGTATGTCTTTGGTTCTTGTCTTACGCCTAATTTCCGTATTCCTGATTCTGTCCTTCATTCTTATTCCCAGTAAGCTTCTTTCCATATTTCATCGTGTTACCTGAAAACTGTTTGATTGTTTTTTTGTCAGTGACCAGGTTTGTGCTCTATACGTGATCATTGGCAGTATACATGATTCTAAAATTTTTATTTTGGATACCAGTTTCATTTTCCCTTTGAAAATCTGTGTTTTTTTTAGGGGGTGACAACTGAAAATTTGCCGAATAAAATGAATTGAAAATGAATATTTTGCCGAGTGGCCAGTAAACTTTATTACATTTATCGTTCGCCAACTGCCGATTTGTCGAATTTTCCAACTGCACTGACGACCCTGGGGGTTGTAACACCCCCCACGCCCCCTTAATTTCGCCCCTGCGTAGCGCCCAATAGCCCCTCCATGCCTTATTCCTTCTTTCGTGTAGTTCTTTGTTTAGCCCCTGATTAAATTATATAATCCGCCCTAAGTAAGATATTCCTTTACCCTTTCAATTTCTATCTCATCCACTTTGAGGTTTTCTTTAGATCTATTGCTCAAGTATTTCGTTTTGGTTAAATTTATTTGGAGCCCAGGTTCTTCGCGTGCTCTTGTGAGGTCTTTCCCCATTTCTGTTACTTCCTTCCACTGGTTCCTGTCAGCACAATGTCGTCTGCAAATCTCAGATTACTTAGTTTTTCTCCGTCTATGTTCATCCCATAGTCTTCCCAGTTTAGTTTTCTAAATGCCCATCCCAACACTGCGTTAAACATATTGGACGACAAGGGCTCTCCTTGTGCGGCACATTTTTTAATTTGGAATGTTTCATCCGATTTATCTAATTTTACATGAGCAGTGGCATTTCATGAAAGTATTTTTTAATTATTTTCACTGTTCTAGCATCGATTCCCTGTTCTATTAATGCTAGTAGAAGGCAATCATGTTTCACTGTATCGAAGGCCTTTCGAAAATCAATAAATACCATGTGGACAGATTGTATTCCCCAGCCCTCTCGATCAGCTGGTTAAGAGTGTGGATATGATCGATGGTGGGGAATAGCCCATCTAAAACCTGCCTGTTCCTCCGGTTGCTGCCAATCTAGTTGATCATAAGCCTGTTTTTCATGATTTTCATAAACTCTTTTCTCACGTCCGATGTTAGGCTTAATGGTCTGTAATCCTCCAGTTTTCTTTTATCTCCCTTTTTATGTATCAGAATTATTTGAGCTTCATTTCATTGTTTGGGTATTTTTTCCTCTTCTATGATTTTGTTGAATATTATTTCCAGGAGGGCGAGCAACTCATTCAAGAATAGTTTCATGAATTCATTTTCTATATTGTCAGATCCTGAAGCTTTCCTTATCTTCAGATCTCTCACAATCTGGCTATCTCTCAGCTTTCATCTTTTATTTTTTTTGGTGAAGGGGGTCCGCAGTTTTTTTGTTTTGCTTCGGATAGTCCCTGACATTCCTCATTATTTCCAGTTTTTCATATGGCCAGTTCGTGCCTGGGGTTGAGCGATCCCTCAAAATTTTTTGATTTCAAGAAATATTTATCTGGTGTGTTTTTATACTAACTAGAATACAGTCATGTAGCACATTAGAGCAAAACATTGTCAGAAAAGCCGTTTTGTGCTGCGCCCTAATTTATAATGCTTTATCCTTAGAAATGTTCGGAGGTTACTAATGATTAATTTACATACATCTTAACATAGTTGAAAAAAAAAATAGCGACACTTTCAGGCAGCCAACAGAAAATTGGCGAAAATAAGTGGCCAGTACTGAGCGGTTTTACAGTAAATCTGTTATCTGGAATGCCATGTATTATTCCGATATATTTTCTCCCCAAATTTTTAAGGTTAATTTTAGCCACCTAATTATCTGATCATATCATGAGTCACTGTGTGGCAATGGAAAATAGGATTTCGAAATTCTTTTTTTTCCCTTCCCTGTTTCATTAAAATTCGCCAGAATCGACTGCAGATTTACCAACTCTGAATATTTTTGAACTTACTAGGGTAGGGGGGAGGCAAACCGCTTCCATTCCCCTATGGCTACGTCTTGCTCGCCTTTTGAGAAAATTTGAGGTCTTGTTCGATCGTATTGTGTTAAACGTTCGAAGGGAAAATGGCGAATTCTGACCAGTTGGCCTGTATGAAAGAAGTGTATAGGTCTCTCCTTTCATTTTCTACAGGGTTCATTTCTACTAATGACTTTAATTCTCGAATTCAGCTGAGTCTAGTTACCTTGAGAATATATGTACGTCACATAAAATGCCTCTTGCATCATGTCTTGCCTGAAACTTTACGTCACGTGTACGTAAGATCGAAGAGTATTTTTGTTCGAGCTGCTTCTATGCGAAATACCTACTGTATAGTGAAATGCAATGTCGAAATTATCGGATTCCCGTTTTTCCAATTTACGAACAGAAATATCAAAATAATTTATTGTCCTACCCTCCATGACCGATAAACATCGAGATAAAAATAAAAGCGTTGAAGTTTGACCCTTTTTAGTCATTGTTTGCCGTAACACGTTGCTGATGAACAATACACATAAAATGAATACCTTTGCACTTCAAGTATCCGCTGAGCGATAAGGATGAGTCACGCTCTCATTCAAATGGCAACTTTGTACTTCGTTTTCGTCCCGAAATAAGTGCCGCTGGATTTGTCATCTACGATAACAAAATAGTATTTTTCTGATTTCGAAGTGTCTCTTTTGCATCTAGTCGAAAGTGATCCAGTGACCGCTAAGTTTAATCTTTTTGTAGGTTGGCTGAAAACTTTGCATAAGAAGAGCTGAAATTCTCTTCAGTATGTCCCTGCCGCAATTATTAAGTACAAGTATTTTCTGGATTATACCGAGAAAAATTAACGTGCCGACTACCCTGTGATGATCATCAAATCTCACCGATGAATTTCGGATCTCGAATCAGGGTCATAGCGAACGGGGGATGAAGGGTGACAGGCTAAACCATCAAGAAATCTCTAAGGCTATAGTTGGAAATTCAGCGATTTTGAGTGGCAGTTTGACAAAAAGCACAAACTAGTTGGAAAAATCGGATTGGATCTTTAAAGATTACGTACTGTTTCATATTTTGGTGTATGAAACACACGACACATTTTTAGTACAGTCCAGTCCAACAATAACAACTCTGATTTCTGTTCTATGGTTGCATGTGTTGGTGGATGGGTGGCGATGTAGCGTGTATCGCTTCAGAGTATTTATGTTATTCGGGTGAAGATGTTGGTGATCTCAAAAATTCAATTGGATAATATTAAAAGAAATGCTGATCGTGGTTTCCAAAAACTGAAATATTAGAGATATGGGACTGAAAATGGGATATGATTTAGCTCTTCATGGTGACAATTCAGTTCAGTGGTTGACATTTCCATGAAAATTTATTTTTCTTCCGGCCATTGGAATAATAATATGTACTTGAGCGAGAACCGATTTCCATGGATAGACGAAAATAAGATATTTTAAAAAACTGAAAAAAGCCGTTCCATGTACAAAATATATGAGAAAATGAATTTTCTTAATACATTTTTTTTTACGTGAGTTTTCCCGATGTTTAAATAGTTATTCTGTAAATCTGGATGGAGACAAATCCAACAAATCAAAGCTTATGAAAATCGGTCCAGCCGTTCTTGAATTAGAAGTGGTGTAAATAACACGACTTTATTTTTTATATAGATTAGGTCTTGACATTGTCCAGGCAAGGCTGCCAAAAAAAAGTTTTCCTTTTAAGGTACCGAAATTTATGTGTGAAAAATTGAACTGGATCCCCAATATTCGCAAACAAAAATATTTACTATAAACATTTGATATTGTACTAATTTGAGTGTTGAAATTGATAATCTCGAATTAGATCGGATCAGAAGCGGAACGAGGAAAAGGGGATATAACCCCCCTCCCCCTCCGAATCTTCGAGGTTGGCATTTTACGGCTAATTCGACCATATCATCAGCATTTTGGATCATGAGTCGGGGCAAAACAAGGAAAATAAATCCAACTTTTTTTTTGCGCTTGGATAAAAAATTTTTGTATTATTGTGTTGGCATTTTTACTATCAATCGACAAAATGTCAAAATGGCTACGCTTTTGTTTTTTTTTTACTGGGAGAAAAAATTTATCATTTATTGAGTCGATATTTTCAACATCAGTTGGCATTTTCGACCTATTTCTACTCCCCCACCCTCCCAGCCTACCCACCATCGGATTGGGTAAATTAAATGAGATTTTCAAAAAACAGGTTCCAAAACTTATTAGTACATCAAACAGGGAAATTTATTTCAATTAAAATTACAAAAGCGCGAAACAAAATCAAAATTCGTTCATCCTTTATCACACAGTGGGTAAAAAAAAGACTCCAAATGTCCGGGTGGGCAAAATTGTTATTATGAATATAGTAACCTACTTTTACCTTAAAATCAAAATAACTGGCGGAATATCAGTTGCTTGGACTCGGGCTCCCAAAATCAGAATTCCAAATTATGACAGTCTAACAATTTTTTATTTTGACATCTCAAGTAGTCTTAAGTAAAGAAGCACGTATGTACATAATATGTTAAAGGAAATGCGAATCTGAGAAAAACTTTGAAAATCCTTTTCGCAGCCTAGGGCCTTGAAAGGTGACTTCGAATTCCATTTACGCACTTTTCCAATATTGTGCTGGAAAACAGTTTGCAGCATCGAAATGATGAAACTATAAAAATTGCTGTTTTTAATTTCAGTCGTGAAACTTGAATTTTGGGTACCACAACCGACGATAGGACAAAATTGTAATCTAATATTCGAAATTACAGGATGGGGGAGTGAGTCACTCTTCTTACTTTTCGTCTTTTTCTTTATTATATTGTCACTATTTAGATATTTTTCCAGAAAAAGTCACTTTTGTCACTTTTCCTCTTGCGGTCCTTTTTCTCCTCCTCTATTTTTACTTTCTGGTTTGTAATTTAGGAAATGCAGAGTGGTGCACTTGATTCTACCATAAAGTTAAATCCCACGAGAAAGAAGAATCCTGAACATTTTTACTTATTTTCTTCACAAGTTTGAGATCAACAGTTGATAGCAGATGATCTCGAAATGACCCCAGTCAAGTTAAAAATTTAAATCATCCCTGTTACAAAGAAGGGGGCGCGACGCTGTAAAAATTGCCATTTGACATTTCAATCGCGAAATTTGGATCCCTGGTGCTTCAATCAACGATGGAACAAAATTATAGTCTTAATATTCGAAATTACAAGAGGAGACGAGTCACTCTTCCTACCTTTTATCTTTGTGTGTGTGTGTATTTTTTAATTATTTATACACTACTGCAGAAAAAATCGCTTTTATCACTTTTCCTCCCAGATCCTTTTTTCTCCTCTTTTTTCCCCCTTCTGGTTTCTAAATTAGAAAATACAGGGTACCTGCAGTTGTTTCCACCAAAACGTTCAATCCCACGAGAAAGAAAAGTCTTGAACGTATTTACTTATTTTCTTTATGAGTTTGCGATCAACAATATAGCAGATAATCTCGAAATGGCCCCAGACAAGTCTAACAGCTTAGTCATCCCTATCGCAAGAGAGGTTCAATGCTGAGGCTGCCAAATTGTAAGTCCGATTTTCTCGCCCCTAAACAAGATAAAGAGAGGTGGTAAACGAATTTGAAATTAGTTGAATTTTATATCTGAAGTTCTGGAGAAAAATTTCTCCAGCTGTCAATTTTAGTGCTGTTGGAATTTTAAGTCGGACACGGTGTCGTGTGATACGTTATTAGAAGTGGTTTTTTGTGCTCTACGCCATAAGATAGTCAAAATTTCTGAATTATGGAAAAATTACTGGAATTCTTAAAATTATGAAATGAAGATTTTCTAGAGTGTAAAAATATTATTTCAGTAATTATTCAATCAATTGGTAAAATTTAAGAATTTTTCCAGGCTTTTAGTAGGTATATTTTTTCACTTGCGGTTCTGAAAAAAATTATTTTCATTCTCTTGTGTTAAACTAGTAGAAGGAATTGATTGGAATCATCTAACCGAATCACTAACTCAGTTTAAGCTGCCTAATTTGATTTTCTAGCCGCTAAATTGACTTCAAGTTGTGTAAAAACAACATCTGGGTTCGTCATCCTGACAAATTTTCATGATGGTTGAGAAACCCATTTTTACGTCTGTATTCTTCAAGATACAAACTGGAGAAATAACTGGAATTTTTTGGCGTTATGAAATTTAAATTAGCATAAAATGGCTTAATTTTATTAGGTCACCGATTTCTAGTAGCTATTTGACTTAATTTAGAATACGACTCCAATTTTTACTCCAAATTTCCTTTTTAGAACGGGAAATATTAACTTCACTATGGAGATTTTTTTATGTTTACCAGAGTTCAACTGAGCCGAAAAAAGTTTGAAAAGTTTCAAAGGCGAATTGTGAAAGGGGACTGAGGTAGCATTCAGTGTTTTTAAAACTGTACAAACATCACAATTTTGGTACCTTATTCGATCATTTAAGGGAAGCGAGCAAACGTCCTTTGAATTCTTAGCAAATGTGAGCAAAAAATGTGTATTTCTGCCACCTAAGAAAGAAACTTCCTCTTTTGAAGAACATCAGTCAAAAGTTTGGTTACAAAAAGTCACATTTGCCATTTTCTTTTTTAGAATTGGTCACGTGTTGGTCTCTTTTTAAATTTACGTCAGTTTTTTTCACTTTGATGGAAATTCTGTTTTCCATTTTGAAAGGAAAGACCTGAGACCCTATTTCAATAGTTATCTTCAGTTTTCAAAATTAATTCAACTTTGCCTACTTGCAGGATTTCTCGATTCATAGTGCGATGAAAGAAAGAATTTCGAATTCTGGACGGATTTGCATTTTACTTGAGATAAACGTTGCAGCCATGGACACGCAGGCAGGGGACCAGTTAAACCATTGCCCTCCCTACCCCGAAGATTTGACTCTCTACGCTAAATAAGACGCAATGAAGATAAAAACGACTATTTTTGATGCTCATTTGAAGACCATAATTTCGAAACGTGTTCAGCTCATTCCAGTCATTTTTGCGTTTTCATCTACTTAGTTTTTTGGGTAATCTTCCACGAGACGTAAAACTACTTGAAATTCTAGGCAAATAGCGTATTCTAAGCATTTGAAAATCCGAATTTAAGTGCTACCGAAAACTACAAATTGAACCGTGTATGGAATCAACTTCTTCCGTAGATTATTTTTGTGTGTAGTTTTCGCGTCAAGTTCCTGGAAAATGATCCAAAGTACTAGTTAACTTTGAGAACAAAATACAACACATGATGAAAATAGACTAGACACGTTTTGGAATAAATTCGAACACAAGTCTTTTCGGTGCACTATGTTACAAGTGACTGCATTACATCATCATCATCAGGAAAAAAAAATAATATGAACAATTAAGAATCTAAAAGTAGAAAAAGTCGCCTTATTTAGTTTTCAAAACGTGCCTAGTCTAATATTTCTGTTTCTCCATGATTTGTGTGGCATCAGATGTTTTGATGTCAAATTTAGGGGATAAATGGCAAATGTCGTGTTATACAAAGCCTGTTGAAACATTACGGAAATTTTGCGGACTATACCGACAAACTTTTCTTCAATTTTTTCAGTTAAATGTTTTTGAACTCAGAACATTTTGAAATTGAGGTCCTCATTTATTCTCAACTTTTCAAAATTTTTTGTTCGTTTCATTCACGAGTGAAATACCTACATCCTATTTACTCTTAATTCTAGAAGCTTTTTTCATTCGCTCAGCTTACCGGTAGCTTTTTCACCTAATTTATCATGGAATTCCATTTTTGGTTCTCGTTGAGAAGAATTATAACGACGCCTCGGTGGGCAACGATGCGTATAACAAGGATGCTTTCTCTGCAGAAAGGAATCTAATTTGTATGTTTAAGCAGATTTTGAAATTCTTTGCAAAGCTTTTACATTTCCTTCGAAAAATTACAGAAATTTTACAAATTACGAACATTTAATTAAGAATTCGAAAAAATGATATAGTTCTTAAAATTTATGCTCATTTATCGATGGTGTGTTCTGTCAAAAAGAGAAGTTTTAAGTAAAAGAAGAGAACAACTTGCGCAGTTGCACTATTATTATTCGGCCAATCGTTTAATTCAAACATCTAGAATAAAGAATAAAGTTTGCTGTGGAAAGAGCATAAAATTTCCTTTCAGATGATACTAAATGTCTTGAAATTGCAAAAAAAAAATGGAGATAGGGCCTTCATGCACTACACCATCGTTTTGTAGGTTTAGAAAGTATCCCTCCTCCCCTCAAAGACCCTCAAAGATGGAGAACTCGACAGCTAGCAAGTTCATAAATTGAGTTGCAATTCTCAAGTTTCTGCTCCCCCCTAGAAAAATTGCTTCGCTGTGGCCCTGACGAAGCATCCATCCTCAAAAATGGAGAAGTCGATAGTTAGCGATTTCAGAAATTGAGTTGGAATTCTCAAGTTTCTGCTCCCCCCTAAAAAAATTGCTTCGCTGTGGCCCTGACGAAGCATCCCTCCTCAAAAATGGAGAAGTCGATAGTTAGCGATTTCAGAAATTGAGTTGGAATTCTCAAGTTTCTGCTCCCCCCTAGAAAAATTGCTTCGCTGTGGCCCTGACGAAGCATCCCTCCTCAAAAATGGAGAAGTCGATAGTTAGCGATTTCAGAAATTGAGTTGGAATTCTCAAGTCTCTGCCCCCTCCCCTAGAAAGATTCCTTCGCTATGGCCGTGAGGACAGGCTAAAATTCTCTTCAGTGTGTCTCTACCGCTAATATCAGGTATTTTTTTGATAACTTCGGATCTCGTATTCCGAATAAATAAAGAATTAGTGTGCGGCATTTTTCTCCATTAATCTTTCTTTCCCCCGCGTATGACCCTAGACCAATAAGGTTGAAAGTCCAGTTTCCAATACTGTCTGAAAATAGCGTTTCCGGTGTTCGTATTTGTCATGTAAACACATTTATCTCACTTCGTCTCCATTTAGTCGCAGTTTTCCACAATGTTGATGAATTTATATTCCATTCTGTGGTAAAATATTGAAGCAACGATGTTCATAATTAGTTTGAAGATTATAGGTATGTGTATACACACAGGCCTGTACAAATGTTGATTAAAGGCTAATGGAGCATTATGAGCTGATCGGAGGTTTGATTGGCCGAATTTGGGCAATTAATGGGCCGTGATTCGAAAAATGGAATTTCCTGGCGTATTCAGCTTCATAGAAACAAAGTAAATGAAGCAGTAGGTAGCTCCAGCGAGCACTGAGATGAGGTAAAGGACATGAATACTGAATACCGCTCAGATCCTGAGAAACATTTTAAACTCATGTTCCGAATTAGTGTGTTCCCTTGTGTTCAACCGGTAGGCGAAAGAGGAAATTTAAAAAGTTTATCAGTTAATGGCAGTTTTGGAACTCAATCCAAATTAGTAATTCCGCCCAGAACTTTTGAGGGGTCCGAGGCAAATAAACCTTGGGGTCCCATGTACTGATATAATCCACAATTTCGTACTTTCTTTTGATGCGTCAAAGGTACATCATTTCTTATGGGAAAAATCTTGGATTTTTTTTTCTTATATGTTAGGGAGTCAAAACTACTTTCCTTATGTTTCGAATTATTTTATTTCCCCTCGGGATCGAGTGGGTGGGAGTATTCACTAATTTTCGAAAAAATTACCTCATACGGATTAGTAAAAGATGGCTTACTTTTACTTGGAGATTTCAACCTGCCATTATTCGACAGTAATTTTAGTAAATCTGATGAACATCATGGAGTATACAAAGACATCTATTCATTTTTAGATATCAACCATCTTAAGTCACATAACACTATCTCAAATTCTTTAAATAGAACACTGGACTTGGTACTTGCCAACTTCTCTCACATTGCAGTTTTTGAGGGCGACTCCTTGACTGATACCTATGACAGTTACTACCTATCCCTACTCATCGAGTTCGGTTTTGTGAAGCATCTCTCAAAAAATAATACAACTACAGCTACAAACTCTCGGAGGTTTGATTAAAAAGCAAATTTTCTGGACATGTATTATCTATTTAAATTGAAAATTTGGGATGAACTGTACAAGCTTACAGATACGTAGTAACCAAGCTGCTGAGTATTTCCAAAATTCAATAACAGAAATCTTGAGCAATACAGTGTCATTAAAAAAGAATACTGGACGGAAAAATATCCTACTTGGTTCGCATATGAAATTATAAAAAATTGAAAAAGAAACCTTCTAATGAAGAGTTGAAGCAAAAATTCAAGCATATAAAAAAGAAATCAAGGTTTCAACGACAAAAGCATGGAATACATGTAAAAATGCTTTGGAGGACAGACTGATGTCTCAACCAAAAGAATTCTGGTGAGAGATTACCACTAGGCAAAGTAGTAGGTCTGGCACAGAGTTACCTTACCTTTAGTGAACAAATTTACACAAATTCCGATACCATTTTGAAATCATTTGTAAACTATTTTTCCAGTGTTTTTAGCGATAAAAATATAACTCAGAACCAAACTCAGAGTGCTAATGGGGTAGGGTTTACTGGAGGCGAAGGCCTTATATCGATGGGTGTGATCACTATGGAGGATATAAAACGTGCTCCGCATGACCTTAAACCTCTAAATCATCTTGTGGCCCTGATTCCATTTCAACATTATATATTTCGAGCTCGCTCACAATTTTTTTAATTACTCCCTTAACTTATGTCTGCAATACTGTCCTTGAGACGAGTATATATCCAACAGTATGGAAAATATCGAAAGTTATTCCACTTTACAAGTCAGGCAAAATAAATGTAATAAAAAATTATTCGTCCCATCTTTCTAATACCACTCGCGGCCAAAAATTTTGGAACTGTCTTGCACCAAGTATCTATACAGTCAATCCAAAAATATCTTATCTTCCTGTCAACATGGCTTTAGAAAGGGATATTCAGTGCAGACAAATCTAATGAACTTCACATATCGAGTGTCTCATGCACACTTGACCTAAGTGACAAAAACGCTTTTTTTCAGGAGAGCGATTTGAAAATTATAAATAACGTTGTGTTATATACGTGGCTCAAATGGTTTACGCCATCTAGTGGGCTAAAAGAGGAAGTAATTCGTCATTTGCGAGTGTAGCCCGATGGAGGGCATCGAGATCTATAAGAATATATGTATTAAACTCATTTTCGTCAAAATGTCACTTAGGTCAAGTGTGCATGAGATACTCGATATGATACATATAACCTCCCTAAAGGTGGGCAACATGTGAAATAATTCGTAGATGCAGAGTAACGATCATAACTAATATTTCATAATTTCATAATTATGATAATTATGATTAAATTATTTCACCTGAATATTTTGAAATTAATCATAGAGAGATTAATTACACAACCCAACAGCCAAAAATTCTCCGGTATATCAATAAATGATCCTAGAAGTATTTTGAACGCTGAATTCGATGCCGAGCTTAATTTTTCGCAAAGGGCTCGATTTATTTCAAACAGAATAAAAAGATTCTACAAAAATTCCCTGAATGTTCCCTTTATTCGATCATTCGAAGTACGTAAAATGGACGCACTGCAACAACGTGTTCGAGTTCGCGGTGCGCAGCAGTGACGTCATGACGTGTTATCCTGTTATCAGAGCAGTTTTGTGTTTTGTGAGAAGTCGGTTTTCGAAATTTTACATTATTTATAGGATGTTGGAAAATGAAAGAAAAGTCTTGCGATCTATTTTGAGAAACAACATTTAATTGAACGTGTGCTAGAGTTGTTTGCGGACGAGTTTCCAGACAAATCAGTGCCAACTAAGAACGGAATTCTGAAGTTGGTGAAGAAGTTCAATGTTCACAATAAACCAAAAAGCGGGGCTCCGAGTACAGCAACAACTCCGCAGAAATGTTAGGAACTACGGAATTGGAATTTGATTCTCGACAATCCGCCAACTCCACAACGACGTTTAGCACTCAACTACACGTTAGTCCATGCAGCATAATATACTGTTCACTGAAGAAGATAAAGTCCAGACCATATCGCGTGTGCCATGCAGGAACTGATACCAGCCGATTTCGATCGCTGTCTTCGGTATTGTCGTTGGGTTAAAAGGCTCGTTTGTCAGAATGGAATTCGAGCCTTCGATCAAATGTTCTACTCCGACAAAACGGTTTCACCTGAATGGGTACGTCAACGCTCAAAATTATCGAGTTTATAGCAATAGGAATCCTCACATTTATCAGGAATATTGTTTACACCCACAAAAGGGTGGTGTGGTGCATTCTGAGTCGTAACAGAATTGTTAGGGCGTTCTTTTCCGATACCACCATCACAGCTGAACGTTATCAAGAACTTATTCGATCGTCTATCGCAAATTTGGAAGAGAACAAAGTCTGTTGTTGGCTTCAACAAGATGGTGCAACGGCTCATACCACATCTAGCTTTATTGAATTTCTACACAAATTCTTCGGCAATCGATTAATTCACGCCCATTGTGGCTGCCTGGATCTCCAGATTTATCACCAGCAGACTTCTTCTTGTTGGGCTGTTTAAAGGATCACGTATTCGCTACGCCATTAACCACGATCAACGAACTGAAAGCTCGAATAACAGCTGAGATTGCCGCGATATTATGTTTGATGCTTCGTCCCGTGTGCCAGAACATGGTGAACGTTCGGAATTATGAATACACAATAGTGGAGGGCATTTTCAACATTTATTGTAATTTACTTGTCATTTTATATCAAGTTAAATACATTTTTTCTACCTGTTTGTTTTTTGTTTTTTTCCCTCGGTAACCCTTATTCCTCGCCTTGGTAAACAACTGATCATGAATTAATTTCGCGCTTATTTTCCAATTTTGATAGTTCTGTCACTTTACGATTGATTTTCATTCTTTATTGCTTTCTTATTGATCCTTTAATTAGTTTATGTTTCCTGTTATTTTCTTTTTAGTTTGACTTTCCTTCAATTTATAAACCTGATAATTTGCTTTTACTTTTATAACTCCCGTTAATTTTTTCAACTTTTCAGTTCCTTTAAGTATCCAATTTATTTTCATTTGTTTTTTCCTTTTTTCATATTTCTTCAATTTCTTCACGTTCACAATATTCCTGTGCTTGCCGTTTTCTTTCGACTGTATTTCAATATGGATTTCAGCCGTCCATGTAAAGTTCACCCTGACAAGTTTTGTTTCATCTGCGGTGAATATATGCTTGTGAAAGATCGCAAAACTATTACACCACTGGTGGAAGAAACATATGTTTCTTATTTTGGTAGAGATTTGGAAAACCGTAATCAGCCGTGGACTCCAAATTTCGCATGCAAATCGTGCTACGATAATTTACGCCAGTGGAAAATGGGCAAACGGCCATCGATGCCTTTTTCCCAACCAACGTTGTGGAATACTCCCACGAACCATCCGACTGATTGTTACTTTTGTAACACCAACATTGTTGGTTATAATAAACAGAAAAAACATTCAGCAACGTACCCAGATGTAGCATCAGTAGTGAAGCCGGTTCCACACGATGAACATAAGCCAATACCATCAACTTCCCTCAATAGTACATCTGTCAATGCAGGTAAGTTAGCGATAACTGTTGTACTGAAGTACCAAAGTTATCTATCAGCGTATGCATTGTAATACCGGTACTCGAATTTAAAACTCAAAATGAAAGACAACATTTGTGGGAACTACCTTTGTGAAAAAAGTTATTTCAAGGTTTTCAAAAACAGATTTTTCTAGCAGTACCCCTTTCCATTCTTACTTTACATATCTCCAAATGTAGGTACTACTAGAATCGTATCATTCTTTTTGAATAGGTAATTATGCGAATAATATACTTATGTAACTGCTCAAATGTCGATCTATTTCACTAATTAAAAAACAAGGAAATTACGATTGCAAGTATTCCTATGTTTACCGTTGGAGTCTAGGTGATCTGTTTGTAAGGGACTTTTGCGTTATAACTTAATTGTGGAGCCAACATAATCAGCGGATGAACAATGCACTTGAGAATTCGGTCATGTTTTTTAAAAATAATTCTGTCAATTTTAGTCTCTTCTGTAGAAAGTGAGAACAACAGCGGATACGCTAGTCTAAAAAACGCACGCGAGTAGAGAGTTCTTGAACAATTTTCAAATAATAAGCTTGAACAATACAATTTCTTGTTCCCACATCTTACAAACATTACGTACTTTTTAAAATTTATGAACGACTCAATATTCAATTTCGTACGGCCTTTCACGCGATTGGTCTGAAAAGAATTAGTAAAACACTTCGATTATAGCAATATATTAGGGCGTGTGGAATATTTTACATTGAATTACAAGAGGAAGTAAATTCGTTTCTGCAGACGGCGAAGATAGCCCCATTTTGTTTCCGGATGATGCCTTTCAAAGCTCCTCGGCGGCTCAAGGTATGGATTCGCCCGCCTGTTCCCAATGTTCTGACAAAACAAAACCACAACGTTTCACACAATCCGAACTGAATGATTTAGTGCGTGAACTGAAACTTTCGAAAAACGATTCTGAATTTCTCGCTTCAGTACTACAGCAGAAGAATTTGCTTACTTCCGAGACAAAGGTAACGTACTATCGGTCACGAAACGACGAGTTTCTTGAATTCTATACCTGGAAAAATGAAAAAAAATTGTGTGTAATAACGGACGTGGATGCTCTCATGAGGAAATTAGGTATCGATCACAAACCTGAAGACTGGCGTCTCTTTATTGACGGATCGACAGCTAGTTTAAAGGTGGTTCTCCTTCACAATGGCAACACAAAGCCATCCATACCCATAGCACATTCAGTTTGTATGAAGGAATCCTACGACAATATACAAATAGTCTTGAGTGAAATAAAATACAGTACATACCAATGGCAAATCTGTGCTGATTTGAAAATGATCGCAATTATCTTAGGACTACAAACTGGATACACAAAGTATATGTGCTTTCTCTGTTTATGGGACAGTCGCGCCGACAGTGAGCATTGGGAAAAGAAAGATTGGGCAGAGCGAACGTGGGTAGTTGGAAGAAATAATTTAAAATTTGAGCCATTAGCTGACCCAAATAAAGTTTTATTACCCCTCTGCACATAAAACTAGGATTAATAAAGAATTTCGTCAAAGCTCTACCGAAGAACGGACCAGCATTCTTATATTTACAGCATGTCTTTCCAAAATTGAGCGCTGCCAAAATTAAAGAGGGCGTTTTTGACGGGCCTCAAATACGGAAGCTCATGAAAGATTCAGAATTTGATGGAATGCTCACCAAAGATGAATCTAAAGCCTGGATATCCTTCAAGAATGTGGTCAAAGGATTCCTGGGGACCACCGAGCAGTGAATTACAAGGAACATATTGCCAACTTACTCCAATCCTTTCAAAAGATGGGCTGCCGAATGTCGCTGAAAGTTCACTTTCTGTTTTCACATCTGGACTACTTCCCAGAGAATCTTGGCGCAGTTAGCGATGAGCAAGGAGAACGCTTTCACCAAGACTTGAAACACATGGAGAAGCGATACCAAGGGCGCTGGGATCCAGCAATGTTGGCAGATTACGTTTGGATGCTGCAAAGAGAAGATAAAACTCCCAGAAAAAGACAGAGAACGTACAAGTAAGTTATGAAGTACCGGTATTTGCCTTACACTCAACGTTCCTTTAGAACAGATAATCCGAGACTCGTGTAACTTTCCAACAGATGATGGTGAATACATTTGTCGAATATTCCTTGTTTCTCCTTGACACCAACTTATACATAACGGTATTTTCAAGCGGAATTCACCAGAACGTGGAAGTGAGCCAGTACTGTTAGTATTGTCATTTCTCTGCATCTATATTGAATTTTAAACGAATTACGTAATGTCTCTAAATGAAGAATACTGCAGATGGTACTGATACATATTTTGGTGTATTTGCATGAGTTAAACTTACCGGTATTTGAAATTGGCACTGATCACTACCAAACACTAAGATTCTTCAGATGATGAGTTATATGTAAGTTGCGTATTTGTTTCATGATAAGCTTTTACAGGTACAAGAGAGGCAGTTCTCGTTGATTTTAGATTGAATTTATTCAAAAAATACTATCCAAATATTCAGAAAATTATCAAGAGCACGATTTGTAAACAAAAACACTGTACACTAACACAAAGGAACAACTTGATGATAAAGAAAATGTCAACTCAGTGTGACCAGCATAATGCTTCTAAAATTCCAAGTGCAAATATTAAAATTCCCAGTAAATGAATGAAAAGGTCGAGCCCTTTGCAAAAAATGAAGCTTGGAATCGGAATCAGCGTTGAAAATACTCCTACAATCATCTATTCATTACCCGGAGAATTTCAATAAATTTAGATTTGTTGGGTTGTGTTATTAGTAGAAATTAATTGTGTGGAAATTAATGATTAAAGTTGGAATTAATCCCGGAGAGATTATTTATGAAATATTCAGGTGAAATAATTTAATCATAATTATCATAATTATGAATTTATGAAATATTAGTTATGATCGTTACTCTGCATCTACGAATTATTTCACATGGTAGCAGAACGTGGTTTCGATCCACGGACCTCTGGGTTATATAGATACCATTTACACGGATTTTTTAAAGGCTTTTGACACTGTCAACCACAAAATCTTACTCCAAAAACTGTGCAGCTTTGGCTTTTCAAAGATTAATATTTCTATTTCACTCCTACCTAAATAACAGAATGCAGTTCATCGAGTATAAAGGAGTGGCCTGTACGTGTTAAAAGAATGCGTCAGGTGTTCCCCAGGGTTCAGTTTTAGGTCCATACCTACTCCTAATTTTTGTCGATGATATTTCTGAAAAAATCCAATATTCAAAATTATTGCTGTATGCAGATGGTATGAAAATTTATAAAATTATAAAACCTCAAAATGATTGTGATAAAATGCAAATCTTGACTCATTAGTTGAGTGGAGTTATAGTAATTTGTTACCATTTAATATTGACAAGTTTACCTTTTCAAGAAAAATGTGTCCCATTTTACACGAGTATGAAATAAAAAAATATACACTTAGGTGTGTAAATTCTGTAAAAGATTAGGCATCATTTTGGATTTGAAATTATTATTCAATATGCATATCGATCACATAACTTTAAAATCTAAAAGAATGGTTGGCTTCATAAGAGAAATGGAACTTGTTATAAAAATGTAGAAACAATGAAAATTCTTTACGTCAGATCAATTTTGGAATTCTCTTCTGTTGTATGGGATCCCAAAACTCAACAAGGTAAAGATAAAATTGAGAAAATTCAAAAAAGATTTTTGAAATACTTATATTGCAAAATCATTACATATTATCCTTTTGAAATTGTATATAAAGAACTTTTGGTTGGCTTTGAGTATATGAGTCTAAAAAATAGAAGATGTCTGGCAAAGTTGATCTTCTCGAGGGATGTTCTGAATAACAAAATTTTGGATTCCAACTGCTTAACACGTTTTCGGCTCAGAGGGTCCCTACATTCAATGCAAGAAATACTGACCCATTTGTAACTCGTAGAGACTCAGCATCAAGTATGGACAATACTCTAGCATTATATAATAATATTACCCAAAAAGATCATGGGATCGACATATTTTTCATGAGTAGGAGACACTATATTTCATCAGTCATTAGAGTACTCGAGGGTATGTAGGTCCTAGTCTCTGCAGTTCTTTCCCTTATACCGCACAAGTGTGGTTTGTTTCGGTCCCTTGGCTTCCTTCAACCCTCAGTCCTCAATTCACAATTTTCAATTGCCGCCTGTGGACCTGTGCGCCTCTCACCCCCGCTATGCCCTTTCTCTGGTGCCTGTCTCCCCCTCCCTCTTTCTGTCATCTTTTCCTTCTTCTTTATCCAATCCCTTCACGTGAAAAGTATTTTTTGTTTTTAAGAACTATATTGCACCTACAGTCCCTCCCTGTCAATGAGACCCTCGGGCACCTGTTGGGGAGGACTCAAATATAAATAAATAAATAAATAAATTGGCATGTAGTTCACTTGTGGTCAATCTTATAGTAGGCAAAAGAGGGAATTTGAAAAGTTTATCAATTTAATGGCAATTTTGGAACTGAACCCATATTAGCAAATCTGCCCAGAACTGTTGAGAAGCCCGGGATGAATAAACCTTGGAGTCCCATGCACTGAAAAACTACAATTTCATACTTTCTTTATATGTATCAAAAGTACATTATTTCTTGTGGAAAAAATCTTGGAAATGTTATTTTCTTATACGTTAGAGAGTCAAGACTACTTTCCTCATGTTTCGAATTAGTGTGCAGTTCACTTGTAGTCAACTCTAGAGTAGGCAAAAGAGGGAATTTGAAAAGTTTATCAGTTTAATGGCAGTTTTGGAACTCAACCCAAATTAGCAAATCCGTTTAGAACTTTTGACTGGCCCGGGAAACCTTGGGGTCCCATGCACTGATGAAATCCACAATTTCATACTTTCTTTAGATGTGTCAAGGTACATTACTTAAATCTTAGAATTTTTTTCTCTTATACGTTAGTTAGTCAAGACTACTTTCCTAATTTTCCGAATTAGTGTGTAGTTCACTTGTGGTCAATCTTACAGTAAGCAAGAGAAGGAATTTGAAAAGTTTATCAGTTTAATGGCAGTTTTGGAACTGAATCCAAATTAGCAAGTCCCTCCAGAACTTTCGAGAATCCCAGGGCAAATAAACCTTGTGGTCCGATATGCACTAACAAACTATAATTTCATACTTTCGATGTGTCTAGGTACATTACTGATTGGAAAAAAATCTTGGAATTTCTTTCTCTTATACGTTTGGTAGTCAAGACTACTTTCCTCATGTTTCTAATTATTGTGTAGTTCACTTGTGGTCAATCTTATAATAGGCAAAAGGGGGAATTTGAAAATTTTATCAATTTAATGACAGTTTTGGAACTCAACCCAAATTAGCAAGTCTGCCCAGAATTTTTTGTGAACCGTGGAGTCTCATGAACTGAAGAACTACAATATTTCATACTTTCTTTGAATGTATCAAGGGTACATTATTTATTGTGCAAAACTATGGAATTATTTTTTCTTATACGATAGGGAGTCAAGACTAGGGTTGGGTATCGATTAATCAACTAATCAAAATAATCGATCATTTGTTGAATAATCAATGTTTTAATCGATTTTAATCGGGCAATCGATTATTTTGTAACGATTATTCAACTCTGAGATTTCAGATTTCAAGATCGATGTACAACGTGATTGTGAAATAAGGGAACCGGCTTCGAGCTGCATGACTTCATAGTTGCATTGTGAGCTTCCTTTGGGTCACGGTGCAGCCATGAAGCCATGCAGCTCGAAGCCGGTTTCTTTCTTTATTTTTTTAAACAACCACCCTGTGCCTCACCTCACGTTATCATTGCCACATAGTTACTGTTATGAATGATTTTTTCCTGATTTCTTCTCTAAATGAATTTTTTACTCGAAGTTCGTGGTTTTCATTGTACCCAATTTTTTTCCAACCTTTTTTAAAATTGTCGATTAACCGATGTGTAAGCCACTAATTGATGTATCGATTAATTTGTCAAAAATAATAATGGATTCCATTAATCGATGTTTTGTTGGTTGATACCTATCCCTAGTCAAGACTACTTCTCTGGTTGTGGGACCCCAGTTTACCCTCTATGTGTGGACTTGGAAATCAGTATCCTCTGACAACCTATCATATTTTTACGACTCTAAGAAAGAAAAAAGTTCCTGAGTTATTTTACTTGTTAATAATAAAATATACAATATATCAATTACAGGATAGCGAAATTTAATCCAGAATACGTTGGTATTCAACATTTAATATGCGGCGTATTCATATTATAGTTGGCGTCCACTTGCAATATTGTCAAAAGCAGAATTTATTCCCGGTTCACCATTTAAATCCGCGAAACCAGGTAATAATTCCACTTCCTCAAATTGCCTTGGTAAATTTAGAAACAAATTAATTGTACCCCCGCGCCTCTGGGCGTAAAGTTGGAAACATGTCTCACTTACAGTGTCTTGGTATCATTCATCTACCAAACTGCAGATTAAATTACAGTTACCTAGACGTACGAAATTCTAATCTGTAAAAAATGGGTTACAATCCACGAGTCAAGATCTCTATAGCTTCCTTTCTCCAGTCAAAAAAAAAAAAGCTTAATACACAAGTCTCTCTTCATGTTGAAAATCTGTGGTTTACCTTCCTCCTCTTCCTTCCTCTCACTCCTCGTAGAAAAATTGAGTCCAGAGCCAAAATTACAACTGCGGTAGCTATTACCCATCTGTCATCTTACATTGGTGTCTTAACACTAGAATTCCCATGTGTCAATTTACTGAAGATTCATTTAGTTTCAGTAAAATTTAGAGGATTCCGAAGTCCATGCAAGTCTTGTGTGGTCCTTATTACTCTGAACGCAATCTTCATAGTTCCAGGATTTATTTTTCGGTTTCATTATCGCGAGGGGAATCGTAACCGGTGAGTTGAAAATCATGGCACTCAACCGTGCTCACGATTCCTCTCGCTCAAATGAAGCAGCTTCGGCCTTGAATTCTTCCTTCGTTTTCTACTGTCCATTTACGATGTGTCGTTTTCTCGAACACGATGTCTGAAACAGAATAATTTGATCGCAATTGAATGCAAGTCCTCAAGTATGAAATACGAATCTGAATTAATCGAGTATCTCCCATTTCACGAGAAGAATAGTAATTTAAAACTACCTCTTTGTACGTGTATTAGGGTGGATCGTCAATTTTTTTTTTCGAAATTTCTAACGCGACCCAGGTATAAAGTTACCTTCACTAAACCAAAGTGTGTTTTAACATTTTTTTAATTTGTAAATTTTTTCCAAGGGATTTGTTCTTGAAATTTTGTACTACAGGGCTGAAAATTGAATGTTATGCAGCGCCTTGAAAATGCCGCTTGTGCTAAATTTTTACATAACCTTTTTAATAGTATTCATCGTGAACTATAAATTAGTTCATATACAAATTTTGCCTGTCTGTGAAATTGAAGGCGCTAAAGCACTTACAATACTTTATTGCTTTATAGCGCCTTCAGTATTGCAGATAAGCAAAATTCACGTATAACCTTAACAGTAGTGATGATTAAGATCTACAAAATTAGTTTTATACAAATTTTGCCGATTTGCAATATTGAAAGCGCTAAAGCACTTAGAATACTTTGTTGCTTTATAGCGCCTTCAACTTCACAAATAGAGGCAAAATTTGTATATGAATTGATTTGAAGTTCTCGATAAATACTATTGAAAAGGTCGTGTGAAAATTTGGTTCATCTCGTATATTGAAAGCGATAGACCATTGAGTAAACGTACTGTTGAAAATCAAAATTTAAAAAGAAAACCGCTATGGGTTAAGATTATTCTGACGACAAAATATTGATAGAGGTTCATTTCTGGACTAAATGGAACAAAATTAGACCCAATATCGGGGGAAATGTTTGAAAAAAATTATTTTTCTTACATACAGGCTATGCAAAAAATTCGTATATAATATTCGCTCGCTCCATTTAGTGGAGTTATAATGTGTCTTATCGGTATCTCTCGCTTTCTTACAAAAGATAGAGAATTTCATAGGATGCAGTCTGCTTACTTTGCTAGATCTTTAAAAAGTTACGTTTGGCGCCGTATTATTTGATAAACTCAACTGTACAACAAACTATATTACCTACGCAGTATTTTTGCATCAATTCAACGGCCAAACCAAAGAATTCAAGTATTTTTGCTCTGAGGGTACATGGAACCTTTCTGTGTGGTTTCCCCGTTTCCCGCACTTCTGCTCATTTATATTTCTCAAACTGACTCCTCAGCCCTCAATGTCCTCATTTTGTTCTGTTCGACTATCTTTGCCAAAATAATCGTGAATTGTGGTTGTGTTTTTCCTGCATAGTCAAGTTAAATAACGTTTGTGTATTTTAGTATAAGTTCTCTTTAAAATGGAGACTAGAACACTTACTTTGTAAGCTGTTAATATCAGTAACAGTTTATGGCGAGGAAAGACGTAATGGGTGTATGTATGCTACTCTTAAATACAAGAAAAATCTTCCAGAATTCAATTGAAAAAAAAAATTCGGATAATTTTACTTTTTTTTTCAAACTGAGTTATCTATAAATTTAGTCTATCTGCCATACTGAAGGCACTATGAAGTAGCAAAGTATTGTAAGTACTTTAGCGCCTTCAATATTACAGACAGGCAAAATGTGTACATAACTCATTTTGTAGATTTCAATTATTACTACTGTTAACGTTTAATGTGAATTTTGTCTATCTGCCATACTGAAGGCGCTATAAAGTAGCAAAGTATTGGAAGTGCTTTAGTGCCCTCAATTTCACAGATAGGCAATATTTGTACATAACCCATTTTGTCGATCTCAATCATTACTACTGTTAACGTCTGTGTGAATTTTGTCTATCTGTCCTACTGAAGGCGCTATAAAGTAGAAAATTATTGTGTTTTAGTGCCTTCAAATTCACAGATAGGCAAGATTTGTGTGTGAACTATTATAAAGTTCGCAGTGAATACTATTAAAAAGTTTATGTAAAAATTTTGCATTGCCTACATTCTTAAGGCGCTGCGTGACATTTAATTTGCAGCCCTATAATACAGAACATCAAGGACAAATCCCTTAGGAAAAATTTACAAATTTAAAAAAAATAGAACTTTTTTTCATTAAAGGCAACTTTTTAACCAAGTCGCGCTCAAAAATTTGAAGTTTTTAAGCCTATGTATGACAATCCACCCTAATGTGTATCATTAGATCATTACACTATACCTCTGCCTTATTCATCCTCGACCTTCGACTGTGAATGTTTATTCCACCTCCGACGTCTGCTAGTTTGTGACACGAGTTCTCCTGCCGTTGTGTCCTTTGAAACTCACTGATTCGTTTGTTCTCCTGAAACTGTACGTTTATATGAATTATTATTAGAGCCGATGAAAACAAAACAAAAACTTACGAGTCAAGCAGGTTGAGTTCCATGGGGCAGACGAGGAAATACCGAGCAGGATTCTTCAGGAAATTCGCTCGCGAATTCTTACATGGGGAAGGGGGGCTTGAGAGGTTTTGGTTGCGAAAAATTACATCTAAATTGTCTGCAGAATGTTTGTTACCTATACTCAAATAATAATACTGAGTGAAAATACCGCTGATAAATGGGATAAATAATGTTTTCAGGGGGAAGATGAAAAAAGAATAAGTAATCTCAAGTATTCCAATGTATGACCTTCTGCACAGAGAGCAATCGCTACCACACGCCACAAATCCATCGACTCCATGTAAATTTTTGAGTGAAAGTTTGAAAGTTTGCTTCATAGGGGAAAGGATACCCCTTTCTCCCAATATCTTCCACAGTTAACAAATTTAGTAACATTGAATCTGAGTGGGCAAAATCCGATCGACAGTGGGAATCTTTCCCAGAGTTGATTGTTTTTGCTCTTTAATTTTAACCGTGCTTATGAGCTGGCAAACTTTGCATTCGTAATTGGCAAATTTCACATTTTCTTCTTCCTACCAAAACGAAACTTCGAATTTTTGGGAACTCTAAGTCAGTTTTGTAGAGGAAATTTAATCGTGGTATACCTGAGACCTGAATTACTTAAAGATATTCGTCTGTTCCGTCTCAGTTCGACTTGACTTGGCAGTTTGAAAAAAAAAGAGATGGGGAATTTTGTGACACTTTCTAATTTAATGTTCATTAATTAGATTTTCATTAGCTAAATGAATCTTAACTTATGTTTGAAATTTGAATTTTGGGAGGCCAAATTGAGATAGGATCACGAGGTCTCAATGTGTAAGACATTAGCGACCAGAAAACCCATCCAAAGTCAAGACAAAAAGACGATTCTTTTCACTTCCTCATGGGAAGGACCCAAGTTCTTATTTTGAAAACAGATAGGTTTTCTCCCTATTTACATATTGGTCTTTTGGATGGGAGAAAAGTCGTATTCGGGGTCCAAATTGGTTTAATTTCTGAAAACAGCGACCCGAAAAATCTCTCTGTAAAGTCAGTTGGGCCATTCAGAAGGAGGGAAAAGTCGAATTCAGAATTTTCAATACAGGGTTCGGGTCACGAACAACTAAATTATGCTGTCTGGGACAGCCATTTCTGAACAGAGTTTTATCATTCAGTCTAATTTTCAACATTATACGTTATTGCTTGTAAATACAAACCTCCAACTACGCATGAGCATAGTAATCGCATTTCCTTACGTTTATGTACTCAAGTTGCACTTAGCCTTGAGCCCTACCTGGCATGAATCTATTGAGAAGTCAGATCTTACTCCAGGTATTGTTCTGATCCGACCAATTTTCCGTCTGTGATCTTGTCTTCGGTGAAAATCTTCGGCAGTGAACATCTACTCCGGCATGCCCACGTGAAGAGAAAATGGCATGACAACCGGTGCGTATTTTATGACAACGTGACCGATCATGATACCACGTCCTCTTACACGTGCTCATTTCGTTCATGTATTCTGTATGAAATAGTCCAATCGACTGCTTCATTCACCGCAGAAGATGACTTAATAATACTTGATTAATAAAATATAAAATAAAAATTGCTTCAGGAATATTAATTGAAAATGCAAGTGAAACTAACAGCAAAAGCTCTAAGTGTGGCATCAGGGCAACATTTGGCGGAATTGAAAATGTTGCGAGTTTATTTTGTTTTTGCTCGATGATCTCGAGAGTTTAGTTTTTGATTAAAAAAACCCGCCAATCATTTGAAAATTTTCCAGAATCAATAAATTTAGCAGCCGCAGTTAACAAAATTGAAAATGTTGGCAGTTTTTCGTCTCACCGTTTCGAAATTTTAGTTTTCAGTTGGAGAAGTCTTACAGTCGTTTAAAATTTCTTAAGAGTTGGTAAATTTAGCTGTCGCGGTTGGCAAAATTGAAAATGTTATAAGATTGTTTTGCTCGATCTTTAAATTTTGATTTTGATTTAGAGAAATTCAAACCTCGCCTCCTTCTCCTTTCATAAAAAAAAAGGTCTTACGCTAAGCCTCTGATGGATTTACATTCGAGTCGGCGACTTCAGGCCAACAAGTTTTGTCGGATGTTGTTTTGACAACACAGCACAGCTACACAATGTCGGCGACGTCCTCATCAAATCGGCGCTTGTCGGTTCAGGGAAAAGTTGTCCGCGATATGTCTGTGATAGGTCTGCGACAAAGTTGGAGAGGAATGTAAATCCGTAGTTGTCGCCGCCATTTAAAAGTGTATCCGTGACATGTCGCCGACTCAAATGTAAATCCACCATCATCATAGATTCTGTTACAATCGTACTGTTTCATACATTAATATTGCCATTTTTTGAGAAATCGAAAAGGTCAAAAGCCGCGAATGGTGGAACTGATGTGGAATGTAATAATTTTCCATGTGTATGTTATTTCATAATTCAAGATGCTCGTATCCTATGACACTCGAATTTGGAAACAATCGGTAACCCACCTATCGGATTCTGATATAGTAAAATCGTTTTCACGGATGCTAGGAAATCAGTTTTTCACCTTTCAATCTTCAGTAATCGTAGGTACTTTTTCAGTTCGCGTGCAGGTCTTCAACCAGAGTATTTTTGAAGATCTTCCCTGGATGACACTTATAATACCGAAATTGGGGAAGGGGTTGAGGTAGAAAAAAGTGGATCTTTATTCATAGATTGTAGAATTTAGCATTTTGGCCCAATCGTACTTCACTGCGTGACACTACTTCGCCACTGAGTAGCTCTAGATACACACACTTTGTTAGTTTGTGACCTATCTTCAAATCAGTTTTTTAGGTACCACGCAAAGGGCTTTTCTTATCTTGCATTCTTAACTCTCAGGCACGGTCTGCGATTAAATTCTTGGGATGCAACACGTAAGGGGCCCGGTCAACAAATTCAAAAAAAAAATTCAGTGACGTGAATTGCGACAAAAAGGGTCGACAAGGCCACAGGTCGAAAGGCTCGGAATGCATTTGCATCTCTGCACCCCCAGGCAGGCCGTGCATGAATGTAATTCTCTAACAATTAATCTATACTATAATAATAACATACATAAGTATAATTCGTACGAACTCGATCTGCGGAATTTCGAACCCCGAGTGTTATCTAGTCACGAATGCATTCAACGTGAAGTAAAAAACACTCGAGTGCGAAAAACCCATACCAGCTTTTACAAAACACTCGATTAACTTTCGAATTGGAAAAGCGTAAAAACGGCGTCGACGAATTTCAAATCAATTCACGGTAGAATCAATTTCCAGTACGTGTTCCAATTAACATACTTAGAAACAATCCCACTGTTGATTGTTCGTTGGGCGCGAAAATTAATTATCCGCGCGTAGTCGACAATTAGTTGGAAAATTGAAAAGCTGAGGCAACTTTAGTCACTCGATGCCGAAACTAACTAAATCTACAAGCTGTTAGCACATAAGTATTCCGATGGTTACAGTCTGGAAATTACAAAGCATTATGAGAAGTTTAAAATTTGGCTGTGGAATTTTCGAAAACTGTGAGCAGTGGTGTTGGGTCGGTACAAAAATTTTAGTAGGCAATCAAAAGAAAAACTTTCTGATTTCTAAAAGTTGAGTAAATAAGCAAAAACCTCGTGGATCTAGTCTCTCAAATTTTTCAAGGTTCTGACACGAATTCAATGGTTGAAATTTCCATGGAATTTAGTTTTATTTCTTCCAGCCATTCCCCAACACGAAGCCAGTCGGTATGATTTTTTCTTCCAGCCGTGGGTATACTTGAGCAAGAACCGTGACGCTCCCCAACACCCTCTCCCTACGACACGCTCCTGGTCCAGATTGTCATGGAAATTATTTTTAGTATTTTATATACTTTTACTCCTGAGTATTTATTTTTTATTTACTTTACAGCCGTTCGTTTGTCGCACATACATTAGGCCCCGGAGTGTGGGGGGCCGTTGTGACGTCGAATTCACCCATTTCCGGGCACTGGCATACATCGCCTTTTTCCACCATAACCTGTCCCTTCCCACTGTTCCCCACAGTATCCCAAATTCCTTTGTAGTCTCGTCCCTCCACCTTGTAGGTGGTCTACTTTGTTTTTCTTTTCCATTCTCTAGTGATTATTCTTCTGCCACCTTTCCCCATTTGTCTATGCCCCTCACCATATGCCCTGCGAATCCTAATTTTGCCTTTTTTATTCTCTTTCCAATATCTTTCGAGCCCATCCTTTTAAGTATTTTTTTCAGACTTATTCTATCTTTGATGCGTATTCCCATTGTACTACGGAGCATCCGAAAGTGTTACCCTCAAGCTCTCGTATTGTGCCTTAGTCGGAGACCAGGTTTGTGCTCCGTAGGTGAAGGTGAGTATCACACATTGGTCCAGTATTTTTATTTTTTCCCTTAGTAGTAAGTTACCCTTTGGCATCGCTCTGTGGACCCAGAAACTTTTCCAAGCTTTTGCATTTCTTGCCCTCAGCTCCAGTTGCCCTTCTCCACTTTTTCGATTTCTGTACCCCCCCCCACGTTTGATTTTCTTTCCTGAGTATTTGACATCAGCTTGATTTTTGTCATGTTCATTGATAGTCTCACCCTTCTACTTTCGGTATTGATGAGTTCTTCTGCCATCTCTTGTAACTCCTCTATTTCATTACATAGCAACACAATATCATCTGCGTATCGCAGGTTATTCAGCTATCGACCATTTATCCTTATCTCTTTTTCCTTCCAGTTTAATCTCCGAAATAACCCCTCCAGTACAGCAGTGAATAGGTTGGGAGACAGAGGGTCCCCCTGCTTCACTCCTTTTTGTATTTCAAATTCTTCTCCCACCTTGCCCAGCCTTACGCGTGCTGTTGTTTTTCCATACATTTCCCTCAGTACTCTCACTATATCTCTTTCCACCCCCTGTTTTTCTATACCATCTCATACTGCCCAGTGTTCCACCGAATCGAATGCTTTCCTCCAAGCTTCTTCGTTTGTGATTTCAGGCGTGATTTTTTCCTCGTTTTCTTCCCTCTCTTCTGTTATTTCTTCTGTCCCTTCCTCATTCTTACCCCGTCTTAGCCTAGTCCCCTTCACCTTCTTTTTGTCCGTATATAGCTCCTTATAAAATTCCGTTTTACTGTTTCCTCCCTTTCAAAAAGTTTTTCTTTAGATTTCTTCGTGTTTATGGCTGGAAATAGGCTTCGCCCTTGAGCAAGTGCTTTACGTAATTTCCTGATAGAGTCAGTCTCCTCGATTATTCCCCTTATTGCCTCCTGATCGTACTACATCCTTCCTTATCCCCTTCCTAATCAGTTTCCTCTATTCACATAGTTCTAACTGGTCCCACTGGTCTAACTTATCCTTGCTTCTGATCTCCGTTCGCTTATTTATGAGCTTTTTGGTTTCCTCACTGATTTTGTCACTTGTTGAAGGCCTCGCTTTTCTTTCCCCAGTTTGTGCTGCCACCTCCTTAATGCAAGTCTCCATCCAATCATATTCCTCTTGCAAACTGGGGAAATTTTCTGCCCTGATTTTCCTTAGTCTCTTCCTCAAAGTTTCATTTGCCTTTGCCCGCCTGTACACTGGTATGATCACATTCCTCCATGTACCTCTTTTCCCATCCTTTCTATTCCTGGAGTTGAGAGCAATGTCCACTGTAGCTCTTGCTGTTCTATGATCCGAAGAGAAGCTGAATTCATTTAATACCTCATACCTATTTTTTTAACAATCTTTACATCGTTTGTAAGAAGATGGTCAATTTCCTCCACTGTTTTATTATCTGGAGAGAGCCATGTCCATCTTCTTTTTTGTGGTGAGTCCATGAACGTGTTTCCTATTTTTAGATTTTGCCCCAAAGCCAGATTCATTACTCGTTCCCCATTTTTATTAGCTTCTCCCCACTTATATTTACCCAGGCTTTGAGACTGGGGCGCATCCTCTCCTATTCTTGAGTTCCAGTCCCCCGTGACAATTGTGTGATACCCCCTTCCCTTTCTATCGTCTCTTCTATCCTGTTATAAAATTTTTCCGCCTCTTCTTCAGCTGCTACATTGGTGGGTGCATACACTTGGATTACTGATAATATTTTCCCCTTGTCAATCGCTTTACTACTGGGTATATTTGAGCGAAAACCATAACGCTCCCCCGACATGCTCTTGGTCCAAATTTCCATGGAAATTATCATTTTATATGTTTTTACCACTGGGTGTACTTGAGTGAAAACCGTAACGCTCCCCCCGCAGACGGATCTGCCACCCCGGGAGAGCATTTTCATGTTTCGATTTTAATATCGACTTCTCAGTAATCGATTATAATTTCTTTTCTTTTCTAAATATGAGATTTCCATGGAAATTTCTATTAACAACACGGCTGCAGCCTGCAGTCGCGCAGCAACACGTCATTTATCGTTGTAATTTCGTCGTATGTACATCGTACGAATCGAGGAAGTCGGAGACAATTATAATCGATCACTGATAAGTCGACATTAAAATCGAGACCTGAAAATGCTCTACCGTGGTTGCAGATCCATCTGCGACATGTTACTACTGGGTATACTTAAGCGAAAACTGTGACTTTACATTTAAATTGCATTTTTCTCATAATTTTCTTTAAAATTTGGTAGGAAATAGGGAGGAGCGCCCAAGAGTACGAAGCGCTGATTTAAGGTAGAAAAAATCGGTTTACGGTTTTGTGCTCAAAGTATAATTACGTAGTGTTAGGTATAGTACTTTTAAAAAAATAACTTCCATGACAGATGCAACTGAAGTGTGTTGAGCGAGAGAAATGAAATTCCCACCTGTTCAGTGTAACATTTCCCTGTTGATAAAGTAAGAAATACAAGTCTGTTGAGATACAGAATCGAAAATGTAAGATAGCAGGTTTGAAGAGAATTTACATGTTTTTGCATGCTAACATTGGTTTTCGATGGAAATTAATTCGTGGCCGTACCAATGAACTTATCTGAAACAAGTACTGTATGCCTAAGAGTACGCAGTCACTCATCATTTTTCAACGTGGATACACATTTTTTGTAACGAGGGCCCAGTTTCATTTTTAGGGAGTTCAAATGATGCTTTGTACCTTGTTGCAAAAAACGTCATTTAAAACGTTTTTATTATTCTTATCATTCAATTATTTGAGGACCTAAATCTGATCGTTTCTGATATAACTAAGATAATTTCAAGAATTCAAGCCAGTTGCGTAGCCAGCTTAAAGTTCGAGGGGGTCTGGTCTAGACCAAAGGGAGAGAGGTGTTAGAGGGGGTGCTAAAATTAGTTGACGGAAGTTGCAAATGAGGGTCCAGACCCCTCTTGATTACGTCTCTGAATCGAGCTATTCGAGCTAATTCGAAAAACTAGGTGAATTGATTCAGTGTGACAAGTTGATGCCGAACTTGTACAGTAATCCCATATGGTTCATTATATTGAAGCTCTGAATTTCTTTAAGGAAAATGCATTCAATATTTCTTTACTCTTCCCAGTCGAAAATCACGTGACATCGTCCCACCTGTTGGACCACATTGCTCCGAATTTGGATGAAATATCACAAATAATCTTGGTACGGGAAAAGATTCGTCAAAAATTGGGGTCGTAATTCATGACCGTGAAACTTCTGGGACATATAAAGGAGGAATGACGCTTGCCAATTATTTTCAAGAAATTCAAATCTTGAAAAACGCGCGCTGGGATAGTGACATAACGCCTAGAAAGAAAGTACCCGAATTTTGATCGAAATAAAAAAGAAAAACCGGTGTTTACAGGGACGTTAAAATTATGAAAATACGCTGCCAATGGAAAAATAAAAAGTATACGTTCTTTTTTTAATAGCGAAATTTCATATAATTTAATGTAAAAAATTTAAATGTGCCTCCGAAGTTTATACCAAAACTGAATTCTGCGACCTTGAAAACTTAGAAAATTATACCCATCTCGACCCTATAAATATTGCCCTCCCCTGGTGCCTCATTTTCTTATGGTAACTGAGAAACAGTATAGAAATCGGAATCCACAGTCCCAAAACCCGAGAGACGACACCTACCTCAACTAAAATTTTTTTCCTGCCATTCGCCCTCCACCCCCTCCCCCTATACGCCATAGTTTTCGTGATAACTAAAAATCAACGATGAAACCAATCTCCGCGACCTAAAGAACCTACGAAACGATATCTATCGCATATCAGTATATTTTTTGCTACTTCTATCTCCCTTCCTGGGGTGCCTCAATTTTCATAGTAATTGGAAAGCAGTACCGACACCGGAATTCTACGGGCCCAAAATCCGAGAAACAATACCTATCTGAAACCAAAAACTGTTTTCTGTTACAAGCTCCCTCCCTCCCTATGCCAGAATTTTCATAGTAACTAAAAATCAATGATGAAACCAAACTCCACAACCCAAAGAACCTAGAAAGCGATAATCAATTGCTGTGGGTGCAGTTTCTGACAATCATTCCTCTAGGGGGATGTCTAGTGGGACGTATGGCGATGCACGCATGCCGAAGTGGCCCCTGAGACACCGCACCCCGGCACCGGAAATTACCCCTTTGAGTATCGCATCAATAGCTGGAGGGATTCCTCCAGGGGAGGGGGCAAATTTTAAGTTAGGGAGCCACTGATATTACAAATTAGTGAACTAGTCTGAGAATCCTAATTATCAATTTATCAATTTTTCACCCTTATTGAAGTACTAAAAATTTTCGTATGAAAGTCCAGAAATTGGATGAAACATCAAAAACAGTGCTATTTATGTGGAATTCTGGAAGTGATGGAGAAGTTATAGATAGGCTTAGGGATGGGGAAGGGTGTCCGGAAGCAGTTTGTTCCCAAACTTGCCACAAAAATTGGTAATCCCGGGAAAATGACTAAAATTCTAAGTCCCCGGCCCCCATAATGCCTGTGTTAATATAGTGCAGTGATAATGGCCATTATAACCCCCCCCCCTCTTCTGAAAGTTCTGCGGTAATTACAAAACAACAGTACCAATATATTGTGTAAAATTTTACGGGGAACAATATTTGTTTGAAGCTTATTTTTATAAATGTGAAAGTTCTCAATATTTTTGAAAAAAATTGGTTACGGTGCTTAAACATTCACCATAAAACTAGCAAACTTTGGATTTTCAGTAAATTCTTCTGTGACTCGTGGAATCAACTTGTACCCGAACTAGTCTACTAGTCTCAAAAATTGTTAATCCCAAGAAAATTATTATTGAAATTTCACGTTTCTCCATAGTGTCTGTGTTAATATGGAGCCGTGAGAATGGACATTGTGACCCTCCCCCCTTCTGAAAGTTCTTCGGTAATTGCAGAACAACAGTAGCAACATCTTATGTAAAGTTTTACGAGAAACAATATTTGTTCGAAGCTATTTTTATAAATGTGATGATTCTCAATAGTTTTACAAGAAACTGATTAGGGTGTACAACCACCCACCATGATATTAGTAAAATTTGGATTTTCAGTACATTTTTGCGGGACTTACGAAAGCAACAAGTACCCAAACGTGTCTCAAAAATTGGTAATCCCGAGAAAATGACTAAAATTCTACGTTTCCGCCATAATGAATTGTGTTAATATGGAGCAGTGAGAATGGCTATTGTGACACCCCCCCCCCTTCTAAAAGTTCTGTGATAGTTGAAAACAAAAGTAACATTTTATGTAAAATTTTACCAGGAGCCACACTTGTTTGACGAATTTTTTCATAAACTTGATAGTTCTAAATATTTTTCAAAAGACTAAGTAGGGTGCCTAATCACTCAACATAAAATTAGCAACACGTGGATTTTCAGTAAACTTTTCTGGGACTTGCGGAAGCACCTTGTACGCAAACTGGTTCTAAAATTTGGTAATCCCGGGAAAATAACTAAAATTCTACGTGTCCCCCATAATTCCTGTGTTAATCTGGAGCAATAAGAATGGCCATTGTAACCCTTCCCCCTTCTGAAAGTTCTGCTGTAATTACAAAACAATAGTAACAACATTTTGTTTAAAATTTTACGAGAAACAATATTTGTTTGAAGCGTATTTATAAATGTGATAGTTCTCGATATTTTTGAGAAAAAAAATTGGTTACGATGCTTAATAACCACCCACCATAAAATTAACAAAATGTGGATTTTCAGTAAATTTTTTTGTGACTCGTGGAATCCACTTGTACCCAAACTGATCCCAAAAATTGTTAATCCCGAGGAAATTATTAAAATTCTACGCTTCCTCATAATGCGTGTGTTAATATGGAGCAGTGAGAATGGCCGTTGTGAACTCCCCCCTTCTGACAGTTCTTCAATAATTACAAAACAATAGTAACAACATCTTATATAAAATTTTACGAGGAACAATATTTGTTCTAAGGGTATTTTTTATAAATGTGATAGTTCTCAATATTTTACAAGAAACTAATAGGGTGCATAACCATCCACCATAAAATCAGGAAAATTTGGATTTTCAGTACATTTTTGCGGGACTAGCGAAAGCAACTTGTACCCAAACTGGTCCCAAATTTTGGTAATCTCGGAAAATGACTAAAATTCTACGTTTCCCCATAATGCCTGTGTTAATATGGAGCCGTGAGAATAGCCACTGTGACCCCCTCGCTCCCTTCTCTCTAAAATGAAAGTTCTGCGGTTGTTACAAAACAATAGTAACATATAACATTTCATGGGGAACACTATTCGTTTGAAGCATTTTTTTATAAATGTGATTGTTCTTAATATGTTTGCAAAACACTGGGGTGTTTAAATACCCACCAAAAAATTAGCAAAACGTGGATTTTCTGTAAATTTTTGTGAAACTCGCGGAAGCATCTTGTACCCAAACGGGTCACAACAATTGACATTCCGGGGAAAAAAACAAAATTCTATGTACATTTCCTCCACAATACCTGTGTTAATATGGAGCCGTGAGAATGGTCATTATGACCCCTCCCCCCTTCTGAAATGAAAGTTCTGATGTACATAGTTACATAACAACATGTAAAATTTTACGAGGAGCAATATTTGTTTGAAGAATTTTTTAATAAATGTGATATTTCTCAATATTTTTGCTAAAAAACTGATTGAGGTGCTTAACGATCCACCATAAAATTAGTGAAATTTGTAATTTCAGTAAATTTTTCTGGAACTCGCGGAAGCAACTTGTACCTAAATTCC
>JAJSSI010000180.1:0-41990 GCA_031841125.1 Acanthococcus lagerstroemiae
ATCGCATTTCGGCCATAGCCCCCTCCCTAATTGTCCGTATGGGTCCATTCCGGTACCAAAATTCGTGGAAAAATACGGCCTTTCGATCCCCGCAAATTCCATTCCTCTAGGTCAATTAGGAAAAATTTTAATTTTTCAGTAGTCATACCTGGAGTAAATTATGAAGATCGCATTTCGGCCATACCCCCTCCCTAATTGTCCGTATGGGTCCATTCCGGTACCAAAATTCGTGGAAAAATACGGCCTTTCGATCCCCGCAACTTCCATTCCTCTAGGTCAATTAGGAAAAATGTTCACCCTTGAGGTGATATACATGCAGTGAATTATGAAGATCGCATTTCGGCCATAGCCCCCTCCCTAATTGTCCGTATGGGTCCATTCCGGTACCAAAATTCGTGGAAAAATACGGCCTTTCGATCCCCGCAAATTCCATCCCTCTAGGCCAATTAGGAAAAATTTTCACATTTGAGGAGATATACATGCAGTAAATTATGAAGATCGCATTTCGGCCATAGCCCCCTCCCTAATTGTCCGTATGGGTCCAATCTGGTATCAAAATTCGTGGAAAAATACGGCCTTTCGATCCCCGCAAATTCCATTCCTCTAGGTCAATTAGGAAAAATTTTAATTTTTCAGTAGTCATACCTGGAGTAAATTATGAAGATCGCATTTCGGCCATAGCCCCCTCCCTAATTGTCCGTATGGGTCCATTCCGGTACCAAAATTCGTGGAAAAATACGGCCTTTCGATCCCCGCAAATTCCATTCCTCTAGGTCAATTAGGAAAAATTTTCACCCTTGAGGAGATATACATGCAGTAAATTATGAAGATCGCATTTCGGCCATAGCCCCCTCCCTAATTGTCCGTATGGGTCCATTCCGGTACCAAAATTCGTGGAAAAATACGGCCTTTCGATCCCCGCAAATTCCATTCCTCTAGGTCAATTAGGAAAAATTTTCATTTTTGAGGAGATATACATGCAGTAAATTATGAAGATCGCATTTCGGCCATAGCCCCCTCCCTAATTGTCCGTATGGGTCCATTCCGGTACCAAAATTCGTGGAAAAATACGGCCTTTCGATCCCCGCAAATTCCATTCCTCTAGGTCAATTAGGAAAAATTTTCACATTTGAGGAGATATACATGCAGTGAATTATGAAGATCGCATTTCGGCCATAGCCCCCTCCCTAATTGTCCGTATGGGTCCATTCCGGTACCAAAATTCGTGGAAAAATACGGCCTTTCGATCCCCGCAAATTCCATTCCTCTAGGTCAATTAGGAAAAATTTTAATTTTTCAGTAGTCATACCTGCAGTAAATTATGAAGATCGCATTTCGGCCATAGCCCCCTCCCTAATTGTCCGTATGGGTCCATTCCGGTACCAAAATTCGTGGAAAAATACGGCCTTTCGATCACCGCAAATTCCATTCCTCTAGGTCAATTAGGAAAAATTTTCACCTTTGAGGAGATATACATGCAGTAAATTATGAAGATCGCATTTCGGCCATAGCCCCCTCCCTAATTGTCCGTATGGGTCCATTCCGGTACCAAAATTCGTGGAAAAATACGGCCTTTCGATCCCCGCAAATTCCATCCCTCTAGGTCAATTAGGAAAAATTTTCACATTTGAGGAGATATACATGCAGTAAATTATGAAGATCGCATTTCGGCCATAGCCCCCTCCCTAATTGTCCGTATGGGTCCATTCCGGTACCAAAATTCGTGGAAAAATACGGCCTTTCGATCCCCGCAAATTCCATTCCTCTAGGTCAATTAGGAAAAATTTTCACATTTGAGGAGATATACATGCAGTAAATTATGAAGATCGCATTTCGGCCATAGCCCCCTCCCTAATTGTCCGTATGGGTCCATTCCGGTACCAAAATTCGTGGAAAAATACGGCCTTTCGATCCCCGCAAATTCCATTCCTCTAGGTCAATTAGGAAAAATTTTAATTTTTCAGTAGTCATACATGGAGTAAATTATGAAGATCGCATTTCGGCCATAGCCCCCTCCCTAATTGTCCGTATGGGTCCATTCCGGTACCAAAATTCGTGGAAAAATACGGCCTTTCGATCCCCGCAAATTCCATCCCTCTAGGCCAATTAGGAAAAATTTTCACATTTGAGGAGATATACATGCAGTAAATTATGAAGATCGCATTTCGGCCATAGCCCCCTCCCTAATTGTCCGTATGGGTCCATTCCGGTACCAAAATTCGTGGAAAAATACGGCCTTTCGATCCCCGCAAATTCCATTCCTCTAGGTCAATTAGGAAAAATTTTAATTTTTCAGTAGTCATACCTGGAGTAAATTATGAAGATCGCATTTCGGCCATAGCCCCCTCCCTAATTGTCCGTATGGGTCCATTCCGGTACCAAAATTCGTGGAAAAATACGGCCTTTCGATCCCCGCAAATTCCATTCCTCTAGGTCAATTAGGAAAAATTTTCACATTTGAGGAGATATACATGCAGTAAATTATGAAGATCGCATTTCGGCCATAGCCCCCTCCCTAATTGTCCGTATGGGTCCATTCCGGTACCAAAATTCGTGGAAAAATACGGCCTTTCGATCCCCGCAAATTCCATCCCTCTAGGTCAATTAGGAAAAATTTTCACATTTGAGGAGATATACATGCAGTAAATTATGAAGATCGCATTTCGGCCATAGCCCCCTCCCTAATTGTCCGTATGGGTCCATTCCGGTACCAAAATTCGTGGAAAAATACGGCCTTTCGATCCCCGCAAATTCCATTCCTCTAGGTCAATTAGGAAAAATTTTAATTTTTCAGTAGTATACATGGAGTAAATTATGAAGATCGCATTTCGGCCATAGCCCCCTCCCTAATTGTCCGTATGGGTCCATTCCGGTACCAAAATTCGTGGAAAAATACGGCCTTTCGATCCCCGCAAATTCCATCCTCTAGGTCAATTAGGAAAAATTTTCACATTTGAGGAGATATACATGCAGTAAATTATGAAGATCGCATTTCGGCCATAGCCCCCTCCCTAATTGTCCGTATGGGTCCATTCCGGTACCAAAATTCGTGGAAAAATACGGCCTTTCGATCCCCGCAAATTCCATCCTCTAGGTCAATTAGGAAAAATTTTAACATTTGAGGAGATATACATGGAGTAAATTATGAAGATCGCATTTCGGCCATAGCCCCCTCCCTAATTGTCCGTATGGGTCCATTCCGGTACCAAAATTCGTGGAAAAATACGGCCTTTCGATCCCCGCAAATTCCATTCCTCTAGGTCAATTAGGAAAAATTTTAATTTTTGAGGAGATATACATGCAGTAAATTATGAAGATCGCATTTCGGCCATAGCCCCCTCCCTAATTGTCCGTATGGGTCCATTCCGGTACCAAAATTCGTGGAAAAATACGGCCTTTCGATCCCCGCAAATTCCATTCCTCTAGGTCAATTAGGAAAAATTTTAATTTTTGAGGAGTATACATGCAGTAAATTATGAAGATCGCATTTCGGCCATAGCCCCCTCCCTAATTGTCCGTATGGGTCCATTCCGGTACCAAAATTCGTGGAAAAATACGGCCTTTCGATCCCCGCAAATTCCATTCCTCTAGGTCAATTAGGAAAAATTTTCACATTTGAGGAGATATACATGCAGTAAATTATGAAGATCGCATTTCGGCCATAGCCCCCTCCCTAATTGTCCGTATGGGTCCATTCCGGTACCAAAATTCGTGGAAAAATACGGCCTTTCGATCCCCGCAAATTCCATCCTCTAGGTCAATTAGGAAAAATTTTCACATTTGAGGAGATATACATGCAGTAAATTATGAAGATCGCATTTCGGCCATAGCCCCCTCCCTAATTGTCCGTATGGGTCCATTCCGGTACCAAAATTCGTGGAAAAATACGGCCTTTCGATCCCCGCAAATTCCATCCCTCTAGGTCAATTAGGAAAAATTTTCACATTTGAGGAGATATACATGCAGTAAATTATGAAGATCGCATTTCGGCCATAGCCCCCTCCCTAATTGTCCGTATGGGTCCATTCCGGTACCAAAATTCGTGGAAAAATACGGCCTTTCGATCCCCGCAAATTCCATCCTCTAGGTCAATTAGGAAAAATTTTCACATTTGAGGAGATATACATGCAGTAAATTATGAAGATCGCATTTCGGCCATAGCCCCCTCCCTAATTGTCCGTATGGGTCCATTCCGGTACCAAAATTCGTGGAAAAATACGGCCTTTCGATCCCCGCAAATTCCATCCCTCTAGGTCAATTAGGAAAAATTTTCACATTTGAGGAGATATACATGCAGTAAATTATGAAGATCGCATTTCGGCCATAGCCCCCTCCCTAATTGTCCGTATGGGTCCATTCCGGTACCAAAATTCGTGGAAAAATACGGCCTTTCGATCCCCGCAAATTCCATTCCTCTAGGTCAATTAGGAAAAATTTTAATTTTTCAGTAGTCATACATGGAGTAAATTATGAAGATCGCATTTCGGCCATAGCCCCCTCCCTAATTGTCCGTATGGGTCCATTCCGGTACCAAAATTCGTGGAAAAATACGGCCTTTCGATCCCCGCAAATTCCATTCCTCTAGGTCAATTAGGAAAAATTTTAACATTTGAGGAGATATACATGCAGTAAATTATGAAGATCGCATTTCGGCCATAGCCCCCTCCCTAATTGTCCGTATGGGTCCATTCCGGTACCAAAATTCGTGGAAAAATACGGCCTTTCGATCCCCGCAAATTCCATCCCTCTAGGTCAATTAGGAAAAATTTTCATTTGAGGAGATATACATGCAGTAAATTATGAAGATCGCATTTCGGCCATAGCCCCCTCCCTAATTGTCCGTATGGGTCCATTCCGGTACCAAAATTCGTGGAAAAATACGGCCTTTCGATCCCCGCAAATTCCATCCTCTAGGTCAATTAGGAAAAATTTTTCACATTTGAGGAGATATACATGCAGTAAATTATGAAGATCGCATTTCGGCCATAGCCCCCTCCCTAATTGTCCGTATGGGTCCATTCCGGTACCAAAATTCGTGGAAAAATACGGCCTTTCGATCCCCGCAAATTCCATTCCTCTAGGTCAATTAGGAAAAATTTTCACATTTCAGTAGTATACATGGAGTAAATTATGAAGATCGCATTTCGGCCATAGCCCCCTCCCTAATTGTCCGTATGGGTCCATTCCGGTACCAAAATTCGTGGAAAAATACGGCCTTTCGATCCCCGCAAATTCCATTCCTCTAGGTCAATTAGGAAAAATTTTAATTTTTCAGTAGTCATACCTGGAGTAAATTATGAAGATCGCATTTCGGCCATACCCCCTCCCTAATTGTCCGTATGGGTCCATTCCGGTACCAAAATTCGTGGAAAAATACGGCCTTTCGATCCCCGCAAATTCCATTCCTCTAGGTCAATTAGGAAAAATTTTCACATTTGAGGAGATATACATGCAGTAAATTATGAAGATCGCATTTCGGCCATAGCCCCCTCCCTAATTGTCCGTATGGGTCCATTCCGGTACCAAAATTCGTGGAAAAATACGGCCTTTCGATCCCCGCAAATTCCATCCTCTAGGTCAATTAGGAAAAATTTTCACATTTGAGGAGATATACATGCAGTAAATTATGAAGATCGCATTTCGGCCATAGCCCCCTCCCTAACTGTCCGTATGGGTCCATTCCGGTACCAAAATTCGTGGAAAAATACGGCCTTTCGATCCCCGCAAATTCCATCCCTCTAGGTCAATTAGGAAAAATTTTCACATTTGAGGAGATATACATGCAGTGAATTATGAAGATCGCATTTCGGCCATAGCCCCCTCCCTAATTGTCCGTATGGGTCCATTCCGGTACCAAAATTCGTGGAAAAATACGGCCTTTCGATCCCCGCAAATTCCATTCCTCTAGGTCAATTAGGAAAAATTTTCACATTTGAGGAGTATACATGCAGTAAATTATGAAGATCGCATTTCGGCCATAGCCCCCTCCCTAATTGTCCGTATGGGTCCATTCCGGTACCAAAATTCGTGGAAAAATACGGCCTTTCGATCCCCGCAAATTCCATCCCTCTAGGTCAATTAGGAAAAATTTTCATTTTTGAGGAGATATACATGCAGTAAATTATGAAGATCGCATTTCGGCCATAGCCCCCTCCCTAATTGTCCGTATGGGTCCATTCCGGTACCAAAATTCGTGGAAAAATACGGCCTTTCGATCCCCGCAAATTCCATCCCTCTAGGTCAATTAGGAAAAATTTTCACATTTGAGGAGATATACATGCAGTAAATTATGAAGATCGCATTTCGGCCATAGCCCCCTCCCTAATTGTCCGTATGGGTCCATTCCGGTACCAAAATTCGTGGAAAAATACGGCCTTTCGATCCCCGCAAATTCCATCCCTCTAGGTCAATTAGGAAAAATTTTCACATTGAGGAGATATACATGCAGTAAATTATGAAGATCGCATTTCGGCCATAGCCCCCTCCCTAATTGTCCGTATGGGTCCATTCCGGTACCAAAATTCGTGGAAAAATACGGCCTTTCGATCCCCGCAAATTCCATCCCTCTAGGTCAATTAGGAAAAATTTTCACATTTGAGGAGATATACATGCAGTAAATTATGAAGATCGCATTTCGGCCATAGCCCCCTCCCTAATTGTCCGTATGGGTCCATTCCGGTACCAAAATTCGTGGAAAAATACGGCCTTTCGATCCCCGCAAATTCCATCCCTCTAGGCCAATTAGGAAAAATTTTTCACATTTGAGGAGATATACATGCAGTAAATTATGAAGATCGCATTTCGGCCATAGCCCCCTCCCTAATTGTCCGTATGGGTCCATTCCGGTACCAAAATTCGTGGAAAAATACGGCCTTTCGATCCCCGCAAATTCCATTCCTCTAGGTCAATTAGGAAAAATTTTCACCTTTGAGGAGATATACATGCAGTAAATTATGAAGATCGCATTTCGGCCATAGCCCCCTCCCTAATTGTCCGTATGGGTCCATTCCGGTACCAAAATTCGTGGAAAAATACGGCCTTTCGATCCCCGCAAATTCCATCCCTCTAGGTCAATTAGGAAAAATTTTCATTTTTGAGGAGTCATACCTGGAGTAAATTATGAAGATCGCATTTCGGCCATAGCCCCCTCCCTAATTGTCCGTATGGGTCCATTCTGGTACCCAAATTCGTGGAAAAATACGGCCTTTCGATCCCCGCAAATTCCATTCCTCTAGGTCAATTAGGAAAAATTTTAATTTTTTTCAGTACATACCTGGAGTAAATTATGAAGATCGCATTTCGGCCATAGCCCCCTCCCTAATTGTCCGTATGGGTCCATTCCGGTACCAAAATTCGTGGAAAAATACGGCCTTTCGATCCCCGCAAATTCCATTCCTCTAGGTCAATTAGGAAAAATTTTCACATTTGAGGAGATATACATGCAGTGAATTATGAAGATCGCATTTCGGCCATAGCCCCCTCCCTAATTGTCCGTATGGGTCCATTCCGGTACCAAAATTCGTGGAAAAATACGGCCTTTCGATCCCCGCAAATTCCATTCCTCTAGGTCAATTAGGAAAAATTTTAATTTTTCAGGAGATATACATGCAGTAAATTATGAAGATCGCATTTCGGCCATAGCCCCCTCCCTAATTGTCCGTATGGGTCCATTCCGGTACCAAAATTCGTGGAAAAATACGGCCTTTCGATCCCCGCAAATTCCATTCCTCTAGGTCAATTAGGAAAAATTTTAATTTTTGAGGAGTATACATGCAGTAAATTATGAAGATCGCATTTCGGCCATAGCCCCCTCCCTAATTGTCCGTATGGGTCCATTCCGGTACCAAAATTCGTGGAAAAATACGGCCTTTCGATCCCCGCAAATTCCATTCCTCTAGGTCAATTAGGAAAAATTTTAATTTTTGAGGAGATCATACATGCAGTAAATTATGAAGATCGCATTTCGGCCATAGCCCCCTCCCTAATTGTCCGTATGGGTCCATTCCGGTACCAAAATTCGTGGAAAAATACGGCCTTTCGATCCCCGCAAATTCCATTCCTCTAGGTCAATTAGGAAAAATTTTCACATTTGAGGAGATATACATGCAGTAAATTATGAAGATCGCATTTCGGCCATAGCCCCCTCCCTAATTGTCCGTATGGGTCCATTCCGGTACCAAAATTCGTGGAAAAATACGGCCTTTCGATCCCCGCAAATTCCATTCCTCTAGGTCAATTAGGAAAAATTTTCACATTTGAGGAGATATACATGCAGTAAATTATGAAGATCGCATTTCGGCCATAGCCCCCTCCCTAATTGTCCGTATGGGTCCATTCCGGTACCAAAATTCGTGGAAAAATACGGCCTTTCGATCCCCGCAAATTCCATTCCTCTAGGTCAATTAGGAAAAATTTTCACATTTGAGGAGTCATACATGCAGTAAATTATGAAGATCGCATTTCGGCCATAGCCCCCTCCCTAATTGTCCGTATGGGTCCATTCCGGTACCAAAATTCGTGGAAAAATACGGCCTTTCGATCCCCGCAAATTCCATCCCTCTAGGTCAATTAGGAAAAATTTTCACATTTGAGGAGATATACATGCAGTAAATTATGAAGATCGCATTTCGGCCATAGCCCCCTCCCTAATTGTCCGTATGGGTCCATTCCGGTACCAAAATTCGTGGAAAAATACGGCCTTTCGATCCCCGCAAATTCCATCCTCTAGGTCAATTAGGAAAAATTTTTACATTTGAGGAGATATACATGCAGTAAATTATGAAGATCGCATTTCGGCCATAGCCCCCTCCCTAATTGTCCGTATGGGTCCATTCCGGTACCAAAATTCGTGGAAAAATACGGCCTTTCGATCCCCGCAAATTCCATTCCTCTAGGTCAATTAGGAAAAATTTTACATTTGAGGAGATATACATGCAGTAAATTATGAAGATCGCATTTCGGCCATAGCCCCCTCCCTAATTGTCCGTATGGGTCCATTCCGGTACCAAAATTCGTGGAAAAATACGGCCTTTCGATCCCCGCAAATTCCATCCCTCTAGGTCAATTAGGAAAAATTTTCACATTTGAGGAGATATACATGCAGTAAATTATGAAGATCGCATTTCGGCCATAGCCCCCTCCCTAATTGTCCGTATGGGTCCATTCCGGTACCAAAATTCGTGGAAAAATACGGCCTTTCGATCCCCGCAAATTCCATTCCTCTAGGTCAATTAGGAAAAATTTTAACATTTGAGGAGATATACATGCAGTAAATTATGAAGATCGCATTTCGGCCATAGCCCCCTCCCTAATTGTCCGTATGGGTCCATTCCGGTACCAAAATTCGTGGAAAAATACGGCCTTTCGATCCCCGCAAATTCCATTCCTCTAGGTCAATTAGGAAAAATTTTCACATTTGAGGAGATATACATGCAGTAAATTATGAAGATCGCATTTCGGCCATAGCCCCCTCCCTAATTGTCCGTATGGGTCCATTCCGGTACCAAAATTCGTGGAAAAATACGGCCTTTCGATCCCCGCAAATTCCATTCCTCTAGGTCAATTAGGAAAAATTTTCACATTTGAGGAGATATACATGCAGTAAATTATGAAGATCGCATTTCGGCCATAGCCCCCTCCCTAATTGTCCGTATGGGTCCATTCCGGTACCAAAATTCGTGGAAAAATACGGCCTTTCGATCCCCGCAAATTCCATTCCTCTAGGTCAATTAGGAAAAATTTTACATTTTTGAGGAGATATACATGCAGTAAATTATGAAGATCGCATTTCGGCCATAGCCCCCTCCCTAATTGTCCGTATGGGTCCATTCCGGTACCAAAATTCGTGGAAAAATACGGCCTTTCGATCCCCGCAAATTCCATTCCTCTAGGTCAATTAGGAAAAATTTTCACATTTGAGGAGATATACATGCAGTAAATTATGAAGATCGCATTTCGGCCATAGCCCCCTCCCTAATTGTCCGTATGGGTCCATTCCGGTACCAAAATTCGTGGAAAAATACGGCCTTTCGATCCCCGCAAATTCCATTCCTCTAGGTCAATTAGGAAAAATTTTCACATTTGAGGAGATATACATGCAGTAAATTATGAAGATCGCATTTCGGCCATAGCCCCCTCCCTAATTGTCCGTATGGGTCCATTCCGGTACCAAAATTCGTGGAAAAATACGGCCTTTCGATCCCCGCAAATTCCATTCCTCTAGGTCAATTAGGAAAAATTTTCACATTTGAGGAGATATACATGCAGTAAATTATGAAGATCGCATTTCGGCCATAGCCCCCTCCCTAATTGTCCGTATGGGTCCATTCCGGTACCAAAATTCGTGGAAAAATACGGCCTTTCGATCCCCGCAAATTCCATTCCTCTAGGTCAATTAGGAAAAATTTTCACATTTGAGGAGATATACATGCAGTAAATTATGAAGATCGCATTTCGGCCATAGCCCCCTCCCTAATTGTCCGTATGGGTCCATTCCGGTACCAAAATTCGTGGAAAAATACGGCCTTTCGATCCCCGCAAATTCCATCCCTCTAGGTCAATTAGGAAAAATTTTCACATTTGAGGAGATATACATGCAGTAAATTATGAAGATCGCATTTCGGCCATAGCCCCCTCCCTAATTGTCCGTATGGGTCCATTCCGGTACCAAAATTCGTGGAAAAATACGGCCTTTCGATCCCCGCAAATTCCATTCCTCTAGGTCAATTAGGAAAAATTTTCACATTTGAGGAGATATACATGCAGTAAATTATGAAGATCGCATTTCGGCCATAGCCCCCTCCCTAATTGTCCGTATGGGTCCATTCCGGTACCAAAATTCGTGGAAAAATACGGCCTTTCGATCCCCGCAAATTCCATTCCTCTAGGTCAATTAGGAAAAATTTTCACATTTGAGGAGATATACATGCAGTAAATTATGAAGATCGCATTTCGGCCATAGCCCCCTCCCTAATTGTCCGTATGGGTCCATTCCGGTACCAAAATTCGTGGAAAAATACGGCCTTTCGATCCCCGCAAATTCCATTCCTCTAGGTCAATTAGGAAAAATTTTCACATTTGAGGAGATATACATGCAGTAAATTATGAAGATCGCATTTCGGCCATAGCCCCCTCCCTAATTGTCCGTATGGGTCCATTCCGGTACCAAAATTCGTGGAAAAATACGGCCTTTCGATCCCCGCAAATTCCATCCCTCTAGGTCAATTAGGAAAAATTTTCACATTTGAGGAGATATACATGCAGTAAATTATGAAGATCGCATTTCGGCCATAGCCCCCTCCCTAATTGTCCGTATGGGTCCATTCCGGTACCAAAATTCGTGGAAAAATACGGCCTTTCGATCCCCGCAAATTCCATTCCTCTAGGTCAATTAGGAAAAATTTTAATTTTGAGGAGTATACATGCAGTAAATTATGAAGATCGCATTTCGGCCATAGCCCCCTCCCTAATTGTCCGTATGGGTCCATTCCGGTACCAAAATTCGTGGAAAAATACGGCCTTTCGATCCCCGCAAATTCCATCCCTCTAGGTCAATTAGGAAAAATTTTCACATTTGAGGAGATATACATGCAGTAAATTATGAAGATCGCATTTCGGCCATAGCCCCCTCCCTAATTGTCCGTATGGGTCCATTCCGGTACCAAAATTCGTGGAAAAATACGGCCTTTCGATCCCCGCAAATTCCATTCCTCTAGGTCAATTAGGAAAAATTTTAATTTTGAGGAGTCATACATGGAGTAAATTATGAAGATCGCATTTCGGCCATAGCCCCCTCCCTAATTGTCCGTATGGGTCCATTCCGGTACCAAAATTCGTGGAAAAATACGGCCTTTCGATCCCCGCAAATTCCATCCCTCTAGGTCAATTAGGAAAAATTTTCACATTTGAGGAGATATACATGCAGTAAATTATGAAGATCGCATTTCGGCCATAGCCCCTCCCTAATTGTCCGTATGGGTCCATTCCGGTACCAAAATTCGTGGAAAAATACGGCCTTTCGATCCCCGCAAATTCCATTCCTCTAGGTCAATTAGGAAAAATTTTAATTTTTGAGTAGTATACATGCAGTAAATTATGAAGATCGCATTTCGGCCATAGCCCCCTCCCTAATTGTCCGTATGGGTCCATTCCGGTACCAAAATTCGTGGAAAAATACGGCCTTTCGATCCCCGCAAATTCCATCCCTCTAGGTCAATTAGGAAAAATTTTCACATTTGAGGAGATATACATGCAGTAAATTATGAAGATCGCATTTCGGCCATAGCCCCCTCCCTAATTGTCCGTATGGGTCCATTCCGGTACCAAAATTCGTGGAAAAATACGGCCTTTCGATCCCCGCAAATTCCATCCCTCTAGGTCAATTAGGAAAAATTTTCATTTGAGGAGATATACATGCAGTAAATTATGAAGATCGCATTTCGGCCATAGCCCCCTCCCTAATTGTCCGTATGGGTCCATTCCGGTACCAAAATTCGTGGAAAAATACGGCCTTTCGATCCCCGCAAATTCCATCCTCTAGGTCAATTAGGAAAAATTTTACATTTGAGGAGATATACATGCAGTAAATTATGAAGATCGCATTTCGGCCATAGCCCCCTCCCTAATTGTCCGTATGGGTCCATTCCGGTACCAAAATTCGTGGAAAAATACGGCCTTTCGATCCCCGCAAATTCCATCCCTCTAGGTCAATTAGGAAAAATTTTCACATTTGAGGAGATATACATGCAGTAAATTATGAAGATCGCATTTCGGCCATAGCCCCCTCCCTAATTGTCCGTATGGGTCCATTCCGGTACCAAAATTCGTGGAAAAATACGGCCTTTCGATCCCCGCAAATTCCATCCCTCTAGGTCAATTAGGAAAAATTTTCACATTTGAGGAGATATACATGCAGTAAATTATGAAGATCGCATTTCGGCCATAGCCCCCTCCCTAATTGTCCGTATGGGTCCATTCCGGTACCAAAATTCGTGGAAAAATACGGCCTTTCGATCCCCGCAAATTCCATTCCTCTAGGTCAATTAGGAAAAATTTTTACATTTGAGGAGATATACATGCAGTAAATTATGAAGATCGCATTTCGGCCATAGCCCCCTCCCTAATTGTCCGTATGGGTCCATTCCGGTACCAAAATTCGTGGAAAAATACGGCCTTTCGATCCCCGCAAATTCCATTCCTCTAGGTCAATTAGGAAAAATTTTCACATTTGAGGAGATATACATGCAGTAAATTATGAAGATCGCATTTCGGCCATAGCCCCCTCCCTAATTGTCCGTATGGGTCCATTCCGGTACCAAAATTCGTGGAAAAATACGGCCTTTCGATCCCCGCAAATTCCATCCCTCTAGGTCAATTAGGAAAAATTTTCACATTTGAGGAGATATACATGCAGTAAATTATGAAGATCGCATTTCGGCCATAGCCCCCTCCCTAATTGTCCGTATGGGTCCATTCCGGTACCAAAATTCGTGGAAAAATACGGCCTTTCGATCCCCGCAAATTCCATTCCTCTAGGTCAATTAGGAAAAATTTTCACATTTGAGGAGATATACATGCAGTAAATTATGAAGATCGCATTTCGGCCATAGCCCCCTCCCTAATTGTCCGTATGGGTCCATTCCGGTACCAAAATTCGTGGAAAAATACGGCCTTTCGATCCCCGCAAATTCCATTCCTCTAGGTCAATTAGGAAAAATTTTAATTTTTCAGTAGATATACATGGAGTAAATTATGAAGATCGCATTTCGGCCATAGCCCCCTCCCTAATTGTCCGTATGGGTCCATTCCGGTACCAAAATTCGTGGAAAAATACGGCCTTTCGATCCCCGCAAATTCCATTCCTCTAGGTCAATTAGGAAAAATTTTAATTTTTCAGTAGTCATACATGGAGTAAATTATGAAGATCGCATTTCGGCCATAGCCCCCTCCCTAATTGTCCGTATGGGTCCATTCCGGTACCAAAATTCGTGGAAAAATACGGCCTTTCGATCCCCGCAAATTCCATCCCTCTAGGTCAATTAGGAAAAATTTTCACATTTGAGGAGATATACATGCAGTAAATTATGAAGATCGCATTTCGGCCATAGCCCCCTCCCTAATTGTCCGTATGGGTCCATTCCGGTACCAAAATTCGTGGAAAAATACGGCCTTTCGATCCCCGCAAATTCCATCCCTCTAGGTCAATTAGGAAAAATTTTCACATTTGAGGAGATATACATGCAGTAAATTATGAAGATCGCATTTCGGCCATAGCCCCCTCCCTAATTGTCCGTATGGGTCCATTCCGGTACCAAAATTCGTGGAAAAATACGGCCTTTCGATCCCCGCAAATTCCATTCCTCTAGGTCAATTAGGAAAAATTTTCACATTTGAGGAGATATACATGCAGTAAATTATGAAGATCGCATTTCGGCCATAGCCCCCTCCCTAATTGTCCGTATGGGTCCATTCCGGTACCAAAATTCGTGGAAAAATACGGCCTTTCGATCCCCGCAAATTCCATCCCTCTAGGTCAATTAGGAAAAATTTTCACATTTGAGGAGATATACATGCAGTAAATTATGAAGATCGCATTTCGGCCATAGCCCCCTCCCTAATTGTCCGTATGGGTCCATTCCGGTACCAAAATTCGTGGAAAAATACGGCCTTTCGATCCCCGCAAATTCCATTCCTCTAGGTCAATTAGGAAAAATTTTACATTTGAGGAGATATACATGCAGTAAATTATGAAGATCGCATTTCGGCCATAGCCCCCTCCCTAATTGTCCGTATGGGTCCATTCCGGTACCAAAATTCGTGGAAAAATACGGCCTTTCGATCCCCGCAAATTCCATCCCTCTAGGTCAATTAGGAAAAATTTTCACATTTGAGGAGATATACATGCAGTAAATTATGAAGATCGCATTTCGGCCATAGCCCCCTCCCTAATTGTCCGTATGGGTCCATTCCGGTACCAAAATTCGTGGAAAAATACGGCCTTTCGATCCCCGCAAATTCCATCCCTCTAGGTCAATTAGGAAAAATTTTCACATTTGAGGAGATATACATGCAGTAAATTATGAAGATCGCATTTCGGCCATAGCCCCCTCCCTAATTGTCCGTATGGGTCCATTCCGGTACCAAAATTCGTGGAAAAATACGGCCTTTCGATCCCCGCAAATTCCATCCCTCTAGGTCAATTAGGAAAAATTTTTACATTTGAGGAGTATACATGGAGTAAATTATGAAGATCGCATTTCGGCCATAGCCCCCTCCCTAATTGTCCGTATGGGTCCATTCCGGTACCAAAATTCGTGGAAAAATACGGCCTTTCGATCCCCGCAAATTCCATCCCTCTAGGTCAATTAGGAAAAATTTTCACATTTGAGGAGATATACATGCAGTAAATTATGAAGATCGCATTTCGGCCATAGCCCCCTCCCTAATTGTCCGTATGGGTCCATTCCGGTACCAAAATTCGTGGAAAAATACGGCCTTTCGATCCCCGCAAATTCCATCCCTCTAGGTCAATTAGGAAAAATTTTCACATTTGAGGAGATATACATGCAGTAAATTATGAAGATCGCATTTCGGCCATAGCCCCCTCCCTAATTGTCCGTATGGGTCCATTCCGGTACCAAAATTCGTGGAAAAATACGGCCTTTCGATCCCCGCAAATTCCATCCCTCTAGGTCAATTAGGAAAAATTTTTACATTTGAGGAGATATACATGCAGTAAATTATGAAGATCGCATTTCGGCCATAGCCCCCTCCCTAATTGTCCGTATGGGTCCATTCCGGTACCAAAATTCGTGGAAAAATACGGCCTTTCGATCCCCGCAAATTCCATTCCTCTAGGTCAATTAGGAAAAATTTTAATTTTTCAGTAGTCATACATGCAGTAAATTATGAAGATCGCATTTCGGCCATAGCCCCCTCCCTAATTGTCCGTATGGGTCCATTCCGGTACCAAAATTCGTGGAAAAATACGGCCTTTCGATCCCCGCAAATTCCATCCCTCTAGGTCAATTAGGAAAAATTTTCACATTTGAGGAGATATACATGCAGTAAATTATGAAGATCGCATTTCGGCCATAGCCCCCTCCCTAATTGTCCGTATGGGTCCATTCCGGTACCAAAATTCGTGGAAAAATACGGCCTTTCGATCCCCGCAAATTCCATCCTCTAGGTCAATTAGGAAAAATTTTCACATTTGAGGAGATATACATGCAGTAAATTATGAAGATCGCATTTCGGCCATAGCCCCCTCCCTAATTGTCCGTATGGGTCCATTCCGGTACCAAAATTCGTGGAAAAATACGGCCTTTCGATCCCCGCAAATTCCATCCCTCTAGGTCAATTAGGAAAAATTTTCACATTTGAGGAGATATACATGCAGTAAATTATGAAGATCGCATTTCGGCCATAGCCCCCTCCCTAATTGTCCGTATGGGTCCATTCCGGTACCAAAATTCGTGGAAAAATACGGCCTTTCGATCCCCGCAAATTCCATCCCTCTAGGTCAATTAGGAAAAATTTTCACATTTGAGGAGATATACATGCAGTAAATTATGAAGATCGCATTTCGGCCATAGCCCCCTCCCTAATTGTCCGTATGGGTCCATTCCGGTACCAAAATTCGTGGAAAAATACGGCCTTTCGATCCCCGCAAATTCCATTCCTCTAGGTCAATTAGGAAAAATTTTACATTTGAGGAGTATACATGCAGTAAATTATGAAGATCGCATTTCGGCCATAGCCCCCTCCCTAATTGTCCGTATGGGTCCATTCCGGTACCAAAATTCGTGGAAAAATACGGCCTTTCGATCCCCGCAAATTCCATCCCTCTAGGTCAATTAGGAAAAATTTTCACATTTGAGGAGATATACATGCAGTAAATTATGAAGATCGCATTTCGGCCATAGCCCCCTCCCTAATTGTCCGTATGGGTCCATTCCGGTACCAAAATTCGTGGAAAAATACGGCCTTTCGATCCCCGCAAATTCCATCCCTCTAGGTCAATTAGGAAAAATTTTCACATTTGAGGAGATATACATGCAGTAAATTATGAAGATCGCATTTCGGCCATAGCCCCCTCCCTAATTGTCCGTATGGGTCCATTCCGGTACCAAAATTCGTGGAAAAATACGGCCTTTCGATCCCCGCAAATTCCATTCCTCTAGGTCAATTAGGAAAAATTTTAATTTTTGAGTAGTATACATGCAGTAAATTATGAAGATCGCATTTCGGCCATAGCCCCCTCCCTAATTGTCCGTATGGGTCCATTCCGGTACCAAAATTCGTGGAAAAATACGGCCTTTCGATCCCCGCAAATTCCATCCCTCTAGGTCAATTAGGAAAAATTTTTACATTTGAGGAGATATACATGCAGTAAATTATGAAGATCGCATTTCGGCCATAGCCCCCTCCCTAATTGTCCGTATGGGTCCATTCCGGTACCAAAATTCGTGGAAAAATACGGCCTTTCGATCCCCGCAAATTCCATTCCTCTAGGTCAATTAGGAAAAATTTTACATTTGAGGAGATATACATGCAGTAAATTATGAAGATCGCATTTCGGCCATAGCCCCCTCCCTAATTGTCCGTATGGGTCCATTCCGGTACCAAAATTCGTGGAAAAATACGGCCTTTCGATCCCCGCAAATTCCATCCCTCTAGGTCAATTAGGAAAAATTTTCACATTTGAGGAGATATACATGCAGTAAATTATGAAGATCGCATTTCGGCCATAGCCCCCTCCCTAATTGTCCGTATGGGTCCATTCCGGTACCAAAATTCGTGGAAAAATACGGCCTTTCGATCCCCGCAAATTCCATCCCTCTAGGTCAATTAGGAAAAATTTTCACATTTGAGGAGATATACATGCAGTAAATTATGAAGATCGCATTTCGGCCATAGCCCCCTCCCTAATTGTCCGTATGGGTCCATTCCGGTACCAAAATTCGTGGAAAAATACGGCCTTTCGATCCCCGCAAATTCCATTCCTCTAGGTCAATTAGGAAAAATTTTCACATTTGAGGAGATATACATGCAGTAAATTATGAAGATCGCATTTCGGCCATAGCCCCCTCCCTAATTGTCCGTATGGGTCCATTCCGGTACCAAAATTCGTGGAAAAATACGGCCTTTCGATCCCCGCAAATTCCATCCCTCTAGGTCAATTAGGAAAAATTTTCACATTTGAGGAGATATACATGCAGTAAATTATGAAGATCGCATTTCGGCCATAGCCCCCTCCCTAATTGTCCGTATGGGTCCATTCCGGTACCAAAATTCGTGGAAAAATACGGCCTTTCGATCCCCGCAAATTCCATCCCTCTAGGTCAATTAGGAAAAATTTTCACATTTGAGGAGATATACATGCAGTAAATTATGAAGATCGCATTTCGGCCATAGCCCCCTCCCTAATTGTCCGTATGGGTCCATTCCGGTACCAAAATTCGTGGAAAAATACGGCCTTTCGATCCCCGCAAATTCCATTCCTCTAGGTCAATTAGGAAAAATTTTCATTTTTGAGGAGATATACATGCAGTAAATTATGAAGATCGCATTTCGGCCATAGCCCCCTCCCTAATTGTCCGTATGGGTCCATTCCGGTACCAAAATTCGTGGAAAAATACGGCCTTTCGATCCCCGCAAATTCCATCCCTCTAGGTCAATTAGGAAAAATTTTCACATTTGAGGAGATATACATGCAGTAAATTATGAAGATCGCATTTCGGCCATAGCCCCCTCCCTAATTGTCCGTATGGGTCCATTCCGGTACCAAAATTCGTGGAAAAATACGGCCTTTCGATCCCCGCAAATTCCATCCTCTAGGTCAATTAGGAAAAATTTTAACATTTGAGGAGATATACATGCAGTAAATTATGAAGATCGCATTTCGGCCATAGCCCCCTCCCTAATTGTCCGTATGGGTCCATTCCGGTACCAAAATTCGTGGAAAAATACGGCCTTTCGATCCCCGCAAATTCCATTCCTCTAGGTCAATTAGGAAAAATTTTCACATTTGAGGAGATATACATGCAGTAAATTATGAAGATCGCATTTCGGCCATAGCCCCCTCCCTAATTGTCCGTATGGGTCCATTCCGGTACCAAAATTCGTGGAAAAATACGGCCTTTCGATCCCCGCAAATTCCATTCCTCTAGGTCAATTAGGAAAAATTTTAATTTTTGAGGAGATATACATGCAGTAAATTATGAAGATCGCATTTCGGCCATAGCCCCCTCCCTAATTGTCCGTATGGGTCCATTCCGGTACCAAAATTCGTGGAAAAATACGGCCTTTCGATCCCCGCAAATTCCATCCCTCTAGGTCAATTAGGAAAAATTTTCACATTTGAGGAGATATACATGCAGTAAATTATGAAGATCGCATTTCGGCCATAGCCCCCTCCCTAATTGTCCGTATGGGTCCATTCCGGTACCAAAATTCGTGGAAAAATACGGCCTTTCGATCCCCGCAAATTCCATCCCTCTAGGTCAATTAGGAAAAATTTTCACATTTGAGGAGATATACATGCAGTAAATTATGAAGATCGCATTTCGGCCATAGCCCCCTCCCTAATTGTCCGTATGGGTCCATTCCGGTACCAAAATTCGTGGAAAAATACGGCCTTTCGATCCCCGCAAATTCCATCCTCTAGGTCAATTAGGAAAAATTTTCACATTTGAGGAGATATACATGCAGTAAATTATGAAGATCGCATTTCGGCCATAGCCCCCTCCCTAATTGTCCGTATGGGTCCATTCCGGTACCAAAATTCGTGGAAAAATACGGCCTTTCGATCCCCGCAAATTCCATTCCTCTAGGTCAATTAGGAAAAATTTTACATTTGAGGAGATATACATGCAGTAAATTATGAAGATCGCATTTCGGCCATAGCCCCCTCCCTAATTGTCCGTATGGGTCCATTCCGGTACCAAAATTCGTGGAAAAATACGGCCTTTCGATCCCCGCAAATTCCATTCCTCTAGGTCAATTAGGAAAAATTTTCACATTTGAGGAGATATACATGCAGTAAATTATGAAGATCGCATTTCGGCCATAGCCCCCTCCCTAATTGTCCGTATGGGTCCATTCCGGTACCAAAATTCGTGGAAAAATACGGCCTTTCGATCCCCGCAAATTCCATCCTCTAGGTCAATTAGGAAAAATTTTCACATTTGAGGAGATATACATGCAGTAAATTATGAAGATCGCATTTCGGCCATAGCCCCCTCCCTAATTGTCCGTATGGGTCCATTCCGGTACCAAAATTCGTGGAAAAATACGGCCTTTCGATCCCCGCAAATTCCATTCCTCTAGGTCAATTAGGAAAAATTTTCACATTTGAGGAGATATACATGCAGTAAATTATGAAGATCGCATTTCGGCCATAGCCCCCTCCCTAATTGTCCGTATGGGTCCATTCCGGTACCAAAATTCGTGGAAAAATACGGCCTTTCGATCCCCGCAAATTCCATTCCTCTAGGTCAATTAGGAAAAATTTTAATTTGAGTAGTATACATGCAGTAAATTATGAAGATCGCATTTCGGCCATAGCCCCCTCCCTAATTGTCCGTATGGGTCCATTCCGGTACCAAAATTCGTGGAAAAATACGGCCTTTCGATCCCCGCAAATTCCATCCCTCTAGGTCAATTAGGAAAAATTTTCACATTTGAGGAGATATACATGCAGTAAATTATGAAGATCGCATTTCGGCCATAGCCCCCTCCCTAATTGTCCGTATGGGTCCATTCCGGTACCAAAATTCGTGGAAAAATACGGCCTTTCGATCCCCGCAAATTCCATTCCTCTAGGTCAATTAGGAAAAATTTTCACATTTGAGGAGATATACATGCAGTAAATTATGAAGATCGCATTTCGGCCATAGCCCCCTCCCTAATTGTCCGTATGGGTCCATTCCGGTACCAAAATTCGTGGAAAAATACGGCCTTTCGATCCCCGCAAATTCCATTCCTCTAGGTCAATTAGGAAAAATTTTCACATTTGAGGAGATATACATGCAGTAAATTATGAAGATCGCATTTCGGCCATAGCCCCCTCCCTAATTGTCCGTATGGGTCCATTCCGGTACCAAAATTCGTGGAAAAATACGGCCTTTCGATCCCCGCAAATTCCATCCTCTAGGTCAATTAGGAAAAATTTTTACATTTGAGGAGATATACATGCAGTAAATTATGAAGATCGCATTTCGGCCATAGCCCCCTCCCTAATTGTCCGTATGGGTCCATTCCGGTACCAAAATTCGTGGAAAAATACGGCCTTTCGATCCCCGCAAATTCCATTCCTCTAGGTCAATTAGGAAAAATTTTCACATTTGAGGAGATATACATGCAGTAAATTATGAAGATCGCATTTCGGCCATAGCCCCCTCCCTAATTGTCCGTATGGGTCCATTCCGGTACCAAAATTCGTGGAAAAATACGGCCTTTCGATCCCCGCAAATTCCATTCCTCTAGGTCAATTAGGAAAAATTTTCACATTTGAGGAGATATACATGCAGTAAATTATGAAGATCGCATTTCGGCCATAGCCCCCTCCCTAATTGTCCGTATGGGTCCATTCCGGTACCAAAATTCGTGGAAAAATACGGCCTTTCGATCCCCGCAAATTCCATCCCTCTAGGTCAATTAGGAAAAATTTTAATTTTGAGGAGTATACATGCAGTAAATTATGAAGATCGCATTTCGGCCATAGCCCCCTCCCTAATTGTCCGTATGGGTCCATTCCGGTACCAAAATTCGTGGAAAAATACGGCCTTTCGATCCCCGCAAATTCCATTCCTCTAGGTCAATTAGGAAAAATTTTCACATTTGAGGAGATATACATGCAGTAAATTATGAAGATCGCATTTCGGCCATAGCCCCCTCCCTAATTGTCCGTATGGGTCCATTCCGGTACCAAAATTCGTGGAAAAATACGGCCTTTCGATCCCCGCAAATTCCATCCTCTAGGTCAATTAGGAAAAATTTTTCACATTTGAGGAGATATACATGCAGTAAATTATGAAGATCGCATTTCGGCCATAGCCCCCTCCCTAATTGTCCGTATGGGTCCATTCCGGTACCAAAATTCGTGGAAAAATACGGCCTTTCGATCCCCGCAAATTCCATCCCTCTAGGTCAATTAGGAAAAATTTTCACATTTGAGGAGATATACATGCAGTAAATTATGAAGATCGCATTTCGGCCATAGCCCCCTCCCTAATTGTCCGTATGGGTCCATTCCGGTACCAAAATTCGTGGAAAAATACGGCCTTTCGATCCCCGCAAATTCCATTCCTCTAGGTCAATTAGGAAAAATTTTAATTTTGAGGAGATATACATGCAGTAAATTATGAAGATCGCATTTCGGCCATAGCCCCCTCCCTAATTGTCCGTATGGGTCCATTCCGGTACCAAAATTCGTGGAAAAATACGGCCTTTCGATCCCCGCAAATTCCATTCCTCTAGGTCAATTAGGAAAAATTTTAATTTTTGAGGAGATATACATGGAGTAAATTATGAAGATCGCATTTCGGCCATAGCCCCCTCCCTAATTGTCCGTATGGGTCCATTCCGGTACCAAAATTCGTGGAAAAATACGGCCTTTCGATCCCCGCAAATTCCATTCCTCTAGGTCAATTAGGAAAAATTTTAATTTTTGAGGAGTATACATGCAGTAAATTATGAAGATCGCATTTCGGCCATAGCCCCCTCCCTAATTGTCCGTATGGGTCCATTCCGGTACCAAAATTCGTGGAAAAATACGGCCTTTCGATCCCCGCAAATTCCATCCCTCTAGGTCAATTAGGAAAAATTTTCACATTTGAGGAGATATACATGCAGTAAATTATGAAGATCGCATTTCGGCCATAGCCCCCTCCCTAATTGTCCGTATGGGTCCATTCCGGTACCAAAATTCGTGGAAAAATACGGCCTTTCGATCCCCGCAAATTCCATCCCTCTAGGTCAATTAGGAAAAATTTTAACATTTGAGGAGATATACATGCAGTAAATTATGAAGATCGCATTTCGGCCATAGCCCCCTCCCTAATTGTCCGTATGGGTCCATTCCGGTACCAAAATTCGTGGAAAAATACGGCCTTTCGATCCCCGCAAATTCCATTCCTCTAGGTCAATTAGGAAAAATTTTAATTTTTGAGTAGTATACATGCAGTAAATTATGAAGATCGCATTTCGGCCATAGCCCCCTCCCTAATTGTCCGTATGGGTCCATTCCGGTACCAAAATTCGTGGAAAAATACGGCCTTTCGATCCCCGCAAATTCCATCCCTCTAGGTCAATTAGGAAAAATTTTCACATTTGAGGAGATATACATGCAGTAAATTATGAAGATCGCATTTCGGCCATAGCCCCCTCCCTAATTGTCCGTATGGGTCCATTCCGGTACCAAAATTCGTGGAAAAATACGGCCTTTCGATCCCCGCAAATTCCATCCCTCTAGGTCAATTAGGAAAAATTTTCACATTTGAGGAGATATACATGCAGTAAATTATGAAGATCGCATTTCGGCCATAGCCCCCTCCCTAATTGTCCGTATGGGTCCATTCCGGTACCAAAATTCGTGGAAAAATACGGCCTTTCGATCCCCGCAAATTCCATCCCTCTAGGTCAATTAGGAAAAATTTTCACATTTGAGGAGATATACATGCAGTAAATTATGAAGATCGCATTTCGGCCATAGCCCCCTCCCTAATTGTCCGTATGGGTCCATTCCGGTACCAAAATTCGTGGAAAAATACGGCCTTTCGATCCCCGCAAATTCCATTCCTCTAGGTCAATTAGGAAAAATTTTTACATTTGAGGAGATATACATGCAGTAAATTATGAAGATCGCATTTCGGCCATAGCCCCCTCCCTAATTGTCCGTATGGGTCCATTCCGGTACCAAAATTCGTGGAAAAATACGGCCTTTCGATCCCCGCAAATTCCATTCCTCTAGGTCAATTAGGAAAAATTTTACATTTGAGGAGATATACATGCAGTAAATTATGAAGATCGCATTTCGGCCATAGCCCCCTCCCTAATTGTCCGTATGGGTCCATTCCGGTACCAAAATTCGTGGAAAAATACGGCCTTTCGATCCCCGCAAATTCCATTCCTCTAGGTCAATTAGGAAAAATTTTCACATTTGAGGAGATATACATGCAGTAAATTATGAAGATCGCATTTCGGCCATAGCCCCCTCCCTAATTGTCCGTATGGGTCCATTCCGGTACCAAAATTCGTGGAAAAATACGGCCTTTCGATCCCCGCAAATTCCATTCCTCTAGGTCAATTAGGAAAAATTTTAATTTTGAGGAGTATACATGCAGTAAATTATGAAGATCGCATTTCGGCCATAGCCCCCTCCCTAATTGTCCGTATGGGTCCATTCCGGTACCAAAATTCGTGGAAAAATACGGCCTTTCGATCCCCGCAAATTCCATCCCTCTAGGTCAATTAGGAAAAATTTTCACATTTGAGGAGATATACATGCAGTAAATTATGAAGATCGCATTTCGGCCATAGCCCCCTCCCTAATTGTCCGTATGGGTCCATTCCGGTACCAAAATTCGTGGAAAAATACGGCCTTTCGATCCCCGCAAATTCCATTCCTCTAGGTCAATTAGGAAAAATTTTCACATTTGAGGAGATATACATGCAGTAAATTATGAAGATCGCATTTCGGCCATAGCCCCCTCCCTAATTGTCCGTATGGGTCCATTCCGGTACCAAAATTCGTGGAAAAATACGGCCTTTCGATCCCCGCAAATTCCATTCCTCTAGGTCAATTAGGAAAAATTTTAATTTTTGAGGAGTATACATGCAGTAAATTATGAAGATCGCATTTCGGCCATAGCCCCCTCCCTAATTGTCCGTATGGGTCCATTCCGGTACCAAAATTCGTGGAAAAATACGGCCTTTCGATCCCCGCAAATTCCATCCCTCTAGGTCAATTAGGAAAAATTTTCACATTTGAGGAGATATACATGCAGTAAATTATGAAGATCGCATTTCGGCCATAGCCCCCTCCCTAATTGTCCGTATGGGTCCATTCCGGTACCAAAATTCGTGGAAAAATACGGCCTTTCGATCCCCGCAAATTCCATCCCTCTAGGTCAATTAGGAAAAATTTTCACATTTGAGGAGATATACATGCAGTAAATTATGAAGATCGCATTTCGGCCATAGCCCCCTCCCTAATTGTCCGTATGGGTCCATTCCGGTACCAAAATTCGTGGAAAAATACGGCCTTTCGATCCCCGCAAATTCCATCCTCTAGGTCAATTAGGAAAAATTTTAACATTTGAGGAGATATACATGCAGTAAATTATGAAGATCGCATTTCGGCCATAGCCCCCTCCCTAATTGTCCGTATGGGTCCATTCCGGTACCAAAATTCGTGGAAAAATACGGCCTTTCGATCCCCGCAAATTCCATTCCTCTAGGTCAATTAGGAAAAATTTTCACATTTGAGGAGATATACATGCAGTAAATTATGAAGATCGCATTTCGGCCATAGCCCCCTCCCTAATTGTCCGTATGGGTCCATTCCGGTACCAAAATTCGTGGAAAAATACGGCCTTTCGATCCCCGCAAATTCCATTCCTCTAGGTCAATTAGGAAAAATTTTCACATTTGAGGAGATATACATGCAGTAAATTATGAAGATCGCATTTCGGCCATAGCCCCCTCCCTAATTGTCCGTATGGGTCCATTCCGGTACCAAAATTCGTGGAAAAATACGGCCTTTCGATCCCCGCAAATTCCATTCCTCTAGGTCAATTAGGAAAAATTTTAATTTTTCAGATATACATGCAGTAAATTATGAAGATCGCATTTCGGCCATAGCCCCCTCCCTAATTGTCCGTATGGGTCCATTCCGGTACCAAAATTCGTGGAAAAATACGGCCTTTCGATCCCCGCAAATTCCATCCCTCTAGGTCAATTAGGAAAAATTTTCACATTTGAGGAGATATACATGCAGTAAATTATGAAGATCGCATTTCGGCCATAGCCCCCTCCCTAATTGTCCGTATGGGTCCATTCCGGTACCAAAATTCGTGGAAAAATACGGCCTTTCGATCCCCGCAAATTCCATCCTCTAGGTCAATTAGGAAAAATTTTCACATTTGAGGAGATATACATGCAGTAAATTATGAAGATCGCATTTCGGCCATAGCCCCCTCCCTAATTGTCCGTATGGGTCCATTCCGGTACCAAAATTCGTGGAAAAATACGGCCTTTCGATCCCCGCAAATTCCATCCCTCTAGGTCAATTAGGAAAAATTTTTACATTTGAGGAGATATACATGCAGTAAATTATGAAGATCGCATTTCGGCCATAGCCCCCTCCCTAATTGTCCGTATGGGTCCATTCCGGTACCAAAATTCGTGGAAAAATACGGCCTTTCGATCCCCGCAAATTCCATTCCTCTAGGTCAATTAGGAAAAATTTTAATTTTTGAGGAGATATACATGCAGTAAATTATGAAGATCGCATTTCGGCCATAGCCCCCTCCCTAATTGTCCGTATGGGTCCATTCCGGTACCAAAATTCGTGGAAAAATACGGCCTTTCGATCCCCGCAAATTCCATTCCTCTAGGTCAATTAGGAAAAATTTTAATTTTTCAGTAGTATACATGCAGTAAATTATGAAGATCGCATTTCGGCCATAGCCCCCTCCCTAATTGTCCGTATGGGTCCATTCCGGTACCAAAATTCGTGGAAAAATACGGCCTTTCGATCCCCGCAAATTCCATCCCTCTAGGTCAATTAGGAAAAATTTTCACATTTGAGGAGATATACATGCAGTAAATTATGAAGATCGCATTTCGGCCATAGCCCCCTCCCTAATTGTCCGTATGGGTCCATTCCGGTACCAAAATTCGTGGAAAAATACGGCCTTTCGATCCCCGCAAATTCCATCCTCTAGGTCAATTAGGAAAAATTTTTCACATTTGAGGAGATATACATGCAGTAAATTATGAAGATCGCATTTCGGCCATAGCCCCCTCCCTAATTGTCCGTATGGGTCCATTCCGGTACCAAAATTCGTGGAAAAATACGGCCTTTCGATCCCCGCAAATTCCATCCTCTAGGTCAATTAGGAAAAATTTTCACATTTGAGGAGATATACATGCAGTAAATTATGAAGATCGCATTTCGGCCATAGCCCCCTCCCTAATTGTCCGTATGGGTCCATTCCGGTACCAAAATTCGTGGAAAAATACGGCCTTTCGATCCCCGCAAATTCCATCCCTCTAGGTCAATTAGGAAAAATTTTCACATTTGAGGAGATATACATGCAGTAAATTATGAAGATCGCATTTCGGCCATAGCCCCCTCCCTAATTGTCCGTATGGGTCCATTCCGGTACCAAAATTCGTGGAAAAATACGGCCTTTCGATCCCCGCAAATTCCATCCCTCTAGGTCAATTAGGAAAAATTTTAACATTTGAGGAGATATACATGCAGTAAATTATGAAGATCGCATTTCGGCCATAGCCCCCTCCCTAATTGTCCGTATGGGTCCATTCCGGTACCAAAATTCGTGGAAAAATACGGCCTTTCGATCCCCGCAAATTCCATCCTCTAGGTCAATTAGGAAAAATTTTACATTTGAGGAGATATACATGCAGTAAATTATGAAGATCGCATTTCGGCCATAGCCCCCTCCCTAATTGTCCGTATGGGTCCATTCCGGTACCAAAATTCGTGGAAAAATACGGCCTTTCGATCCCCGCAAATTCCATTCCTCTAGGTCAATTAGGAAAAATTTTTTACATTTGAGGAGATATACATGCAGTAAATTATGAAGATCGCATTTCGGCCATAGCCCCCTCCCTAATTGTCCGTATGGGTCCATTCCGGTACCAAAATTCGTGGAAAAATACGGCCTTTCGATCCCCGCAAATTCCATTCCTCTAGGTCAATTAGGAAAAATTTTAATTTTTGAGTAGTCATACATGGAGTAAATTATGAAGATCGCATTTCGGCCATAGCCCCCTCCCTAATTGTCCGTATGGGTCCATTCCGGTACCAAAATTCGTGGAAAAATACGGCCTTTCGATCCCCGCAAATTCCATTCCTCTAGGTCAATTAGGAAAAATTTTTACATTTGAGGAGATATACATGCAGTAAATTATGAAGATCGCATTTCGGCCATAGCCCCCTCCCTAATTGTCCGTATGGGTCCATTCCGGTACCAAAATTCGTGGAAAAATACGGCCTTTCGATCCCCGCAAATTCCATTCCTCTAGGTCAATTAGGAAAAATTTTAATTTTTGAGGAGATATACATGCAGTAAATTATGAAGATCGCATTTCGGCCATAGCCCCCTCCCTAATTGTCCGTATGGGTCCATTCCGGTACCAAAATTCGTGGAAAAATACGGCCTTTCGATCCCCGCAAATTCCATTCCTCTAGGTCAATTAGGAAAAATTTTAATTTTTCAGTAGTCATACATGGAGTAAATTATGAAGATCGCATTTCGGCCATAGCCCCCTCCCTAATTGTCCGTATGGGTCCATTCCGGTACCAAAATTCGTGGAAAAATACGGCCTTTCGATCCCCGCAAATTCCATTCCTCTAGGTCAATTAGGAAAAATTTTATTTTTGAGGAGATATACATGCAGTAAATTATGAAGATCGCATTTCGGCCATAGCCCCCTCCCTAATTGTCCGTATGGGTCCATTCCGGTACCAAAATTCGTGGAAAAATACGGCCTTTCGATCCCCGCAAATTCCATTCCTCTAGGTCAATTAGGAAAAATTTTCACATTTGAGGAGATATACATGCAGTAAATTATGAAGATCGCATTTCGGCCATAGCCCCCTCCCTAATTGTCCGTATGGGTCCATTCCGGTACCAAAATTCGTGGAAAAATACGGCCTTTCGATCCCCGCAAATTCCATCCTCTAGGTCAATTAGGAAAAATTTTCACATTTGAGGAGATATACATGCAGTAAATTATGAAGATCGCATTTCGGCCATAGCCCCCTCCCTAATTGTCCGTATGGGTCCATTCCGGTACCAAAATTCGTGGAAAAATACGGCCTTTCGATCCCCGCAAATTCCATTCCTCTAGGTCAATTAGGAAAAATTTTAATTTTTCAGTAGTCATACATGAGTAAATTATGAAGATCGCATTTCGGCCATAGCCCCCTCCCTAATTGTCCGTATGGGTCCATTCCGGTACCAAAATTCGTGGAAAAATACGGCCTTTCGATCCCGCAAATTCCATCCCTCTAGGTCAATTAGGAAAAATTTTTACATTTGAGGAGATATACATGCAGTAAATTATGAAGATCGCATTTCGGCCATAGCCCCCTCCCTAATTGTCCGTATGGGTCCATTCCGGTACCAAAATTCGTGGAAAAATACGGCCTTTCGATCCCGCAAATTCCATTCCTCTAGGTCAATTAGGAAAAATTTTAATTTTTGAGGAGATATACATGGAGTAAATTATGAAGATCGCATTTCGGCCATAGCCCCCTCCCTAATTGTCCGTATGGGTCCATTCCGGTACCAAAATTCGTGGAAAAATACGGCCTTTCGATCCCCGCAAATTCCATCCTCTAGGTCAATTAGGAAAAATTTTTACATTTGAGGAGATATACATGCAGTAAATTATGAAGATCGCATTTCGGCCATAGCCCCCTCCCTAATTGTCCGTATGGGTCCATTCCGGTACCAAAATTCGTGGAAAAATACGGCCTTTCGATCCCCGCAAATTCCATCCTCTAGGTCAATTAGGAAAAATTTTTACATTTGAGGAGATATACATGCAGTAAATTATGAAGATCGCATTTCGGCCATAGCCCCCTCCCTAATTGTCCGTATGGGTCCATTCCGGTACCAAAATTCGTGGAAAAATACGGCCTTTCGATCCCCGCAAATTCCATTCCTCTAGGTCAATTAGGAAAAATTTGAGGAGATATACATGCAGTAAATTATGAAGATCGCATTTCGGCCATAGTCCCTTTGTGTTTGTCCGTGGAAAAAAGGGTCGATTAATTAGTATTAAAAATTGTCAAAAGAATACGGCCTTTGTATCCCCGGAAATTCCCATTTCCGATCAAATTCCAGGTCAATTAGGAAAAATTTCATTTGAGGAGATATACATGCAGTAAATTATGAAGATCGCATTTCGGCCATAGCCCCTCCCTAATTGTCCGTATGGGTCCATTCCGGTACCAAAATTCGTGGAAAAATACGGCCTTTCGATCCCCGCAAATTCCATTCCTCTAGGTCAATTAGGAAAAATTTTAATTTTTGAGGAGTATACATGCAGTAAATTATGAAGATCGCATTTCGGCCATAGCCCCCTCCCTAATTGTCCGTATGGGTCCATTCCGGTACCAAAATTCGTGGAAAAATACGGCCTTTCGATCCCCGCAAATTCCATTCCTCTAGGTCAATTAGGAAAAATTTTTTTTTGAGTAGTATACATGCAGTAAATTATGAAGATCGCATTTCGGCCATAGCCCCCTCCCTAATTGTCCGTATGGGTCCATTCCGGTACCAAAATTCGTGGAAAAATACGGCCTTTCGATCCCCGCAAATTCCATTCCTCTAGGTCAATTAGGAAAAATTTGAGGAGATATACATGCAGTAAATTATGAAGATCGCATTTCGGCCATAGCCCCCTCCCTAATTGTCCGTATGGGTCCATTCCGGTACCAAAATTCGTGGAAAAATACGGCCTTTCGATCCCCGCAAATTCCATTCCTCTAGGTCAATTAGGAAAAATTTTCACATTTGAGGAGATATACATGCAGTAAATTATGAAGATCGCATTTCGGCCATAGCCCCCTCCCTAATTGTCCGTATGGGTCCATTCCGGTACCAAAATTCGTGGAAAAATACGGCCTTTCGATCCCCGCAAATTCCATTCCTCTAGGTCAATTAGGAAAAATTTTAATTTTTGAGGAGTAGTATACATGCAGTAAATTATGAAGATCGCATTTCGGCCATAGCCCCCTCCCTAATTGTCCGTATGGGTCCATTCCGGTACCAAAATTCGTGGAAAAATACGGCCTTTCGATCCCCGCAAATTCCATTCCTCTAGGTCAATTAGGAAAAATTTTAATTTTTGAGGAGTATACATGCAGTAAATTATGAAGATCGCATTTCGGCCATAGCCCCCTCCCTAATTGTCCGTATGGGTCCATTCCGGTACCAAAATTCGTGGAAAAATACGGCCTTTCGATCCCCGCAAATTCCATTCCTCTAGGTCAATTAGGAAAAATTTTACATTTGAGGAGATATACATGCAGTAAATTATGAAGATCGCATTTCGGCCATAGCCCCCTCCCTAATTGTCCGTATGGGTCCATTCCGGTACCAAAATTCGTGGAAAAATACGGCCTTTCGATCCCCGCAAATTCCATTCCTCTAGGTCAATTAGGAAAAATTTTAATTTTTCAGTAGATCATACCTGGAGTAAATTATGAAGATCGCATTTCGGCCATAGCCCCCTCCCTAATTGTCCGTATGGGTCCATTCCGGTACCAAAATTCGTGGAAAAATACGGCCTTTCGATCCCCGCAAATTCCATTCCTCTAGGTCAATTAGGAAAAATTTTCACATTTGAGGAGATATACATGCAGTAAATTATGAAGATCGCATTTCGGCCATAGCCCCCTCCCTAATTGTCCGTATGGGTCCATTCCGGTACCAAAATTCGTGGAAAAATACGGCCTTTCGATCCCCGCAAATTCCATTCCTCTAGGTCAATTAGGAAAAATTTTAATTTTTGAGGAGTATACCTGGGTAAATTATGAAGATCGCATTTCGGCCATAGCCCCCTCCCTAATTGTCCGTATGGGTCCATTCCGGTACCAAAATTCGTGGAAAAATACGGCCTTTCGATCCCCGCAAATTCCATTCCTCTAGGTCAATTAGGAAAAATTTTAATTTTTGAGGAGTATACATGGAGTAAATTATGAAGATCGCATTTCGGCCATAGCCCCCTCCCTAATTGTCCGTATGGGTCCATTCCGGTACCAAAATTCGTGGAAAAATACGGCCTTTCGATCCCCGCAAATTCCATTCCTCTAGGTCAATTAGGAAAAATTTTAATTTTTGAGTAGTCATACATGCAGTAAATTATGAAGATCGCATTTCGGCCATAGCCCCCTCCCTAATTGTCCGTATGGGTCCATTCCGGTACCAAAATTCGTGGAAAAATACGGCCTTTCGATCCCCGCAAATTCCATTCCTCTAGGTCAATTAGGAAAAATTTTAATTTTGAGGAGATATACATGCAGTAAATTATGAAGATCGCATTTCGGCCATAGCCCCCTCCCTAATTGTCCGTATGGGTCCATTCCGGTACCAAAATTCGTGGAAAAATACGGCCTTTCGATCCCCGCAAATTCCATTCCTCTAGGTCAATTAGGAAAAATTTTCACATTTGAGGAGATATACATGCAGTAAATTATGAAGATCGCATTTCGGCCATAGCCCCCTCCCTAATTGTCCGTATGGGTCCATTCCGGTACCAAAATTCGTGGAAAAATACGGCCTTTCGATCCCCGCAAATTCCATTCCTCTAGGTCAATTAGGAAAAATTTTCACATTTGAGGAGATATACATGCAGTAAATTATGAAGATCGCATTTCGGCCATAGCCCCTCCCTAATTGTCCGTATTGGTCCATTCCGGTACCAAAATTCGTGGAAAAATACGGCCTTTCGATCCCCGCAAATTCCATTCCTCTAGGTCAATTAGGAAAAATTTTCACATTTGAGGAGATATACATGCAGTAAATTATGAAGATCGCATTTCGGCCATAGCCCCCTCCCTAATTGTCCGTATGGGTCCATTCCGGTACCAAAATTCGTGGAAAAATACGGCCTTTCGATCCCCGCAAATTCCATTCCTCTAGGTCAATTAGGAAAAATTTTAATTTTTCAGTAGTCATACTGGAGTAAATTATGAAGATCGCATTTCGGCCATAGCCCCCTCCCTAATTGTCCGTATGGGTCCATTCCGGTACCAAAATTCGTGGAAAAATACGGCCTTTCGATCCCCGCAAATTCCATCCCTCTAGGTCAATTAGGAAAAATTTTCACATTTGAGGAGATATACATGCAGTAAATTATGAAGATCGCATTTCGGCCATAGCCCCCTCCCTAATTGTCCGTATGGGTCCATTCCGGTACCAAAATTCGTGGAAAAATACGGCCTTTCGATCCCCGCAAATTCCATTCCTCTAGGTCAATTAGGAAAAATTTTCACATTTGAGGAGATATACATGCAGTAAATTATGAAGATCGCATTTCGGCCATAGCCCCCTCCCTAATTGTCCGTATGGGTCCATTCCGGTACCAAAATTCGTGGAAAAATACGGCCTTTCGATCCCGCAAATTCCATTCCTCTAGGTCAATTAGGAAAAATTTTAATTTTTCAGTAGTATACTGGAGTAAATTATGAAGATCGCATTTCGGCCATAGCCCCCTCCCTAATTGTCCGTATGGGTCCATTCCGGTACCAAAATTCGTGGAAAAATACGGCCTTTCGATCCCCGCAAATTCCATTCCTCTAGGTCAATTAGGAAAAATTTTCACATTTGAGGAGATATACATGCAGTAAATTATGAAGATCGCATTTCGGCCATAGCCCCCTCCCTAATTGTCCGTATGGGTCCATTCCGGTACCAAAATTCGTGGAAAAATACGGCCTTTCGATCCCGCAAATTCCATTCCTCTAGGTCAATTAGGAAAAATTTTCACATTTGAGGAGATATACATGCAGTAAATTATGAAGATCGCATTTCGGCCATAGCCCCCTCCCTAATTGTCCGTATGGGTCCATTCCGGTACCAAAATTCGTGGAAAAATACGGCCTTTCGATCCCCGCAAATTCCATCCTCTAGGTCAATTAGGAAAAATTTTAACATTTGAGGAGTATACATGCAGTAAATTATGAAGATCGCATTTCGGCCATAGCCCCCTCCCTAATTGTCCGTATGGGTCCATTCCGGTACCAAAATTCGTGGAAAAATACGGCCTTTCGATCCCGCAAATTCCATTCCTCTAGGTCAATTAGGAAAAATTTTAACATTTGAGGAGATATACATGCAGTAAATTATGAAGATCGCATTTCGGCCATAGCCCCTCCCTAATTGTCCGTATGGGTCCATTCCGGTACCAAAATTCGTGGAAAAATACGGCCTTTCGATCCCGCAAATTCCATTCCTCTAGGTCAATTAGGAAAAATTTTCACATTTGAGGAGATATACATGCAGTAAATTATGAAGATCGCATTTCGGCCATAGCCCCCTCCCTAATTGTCCGTATGGGTCCATTCCGGTACCAAAATTCGTGGAAAAATACGGCCTTTCGATCCCCGCAAATTCCATTCCTCTAGGTCAATTAGGAAAAATTTTAATTTTTGAGGAGTATACATGCAGTAAATTATGAAGATCGCATTTCGGCCATAGCCCCCTCCCTAATTGTCCGTATGGGTCCATTCCGGTACCAAAATTCGTGGAAAAATACGGCCTTTCGATCCCGCAAATTCCATTCCTCTAGGTCAATTAGGAAAAATTTTCACATTTGAGGAGATATACATGCAGTAAATTATGAAGATCGCATTTCGGCCATAGCCCCCTCCCTAATTGTCCGTATGGGTCCATTCCGGTACCAAAATTCGTGGAAAAATACGGCCTTTCGATCCCCGCAAATTCCATTCCTCTAGGTCAATTAGGAAAAATTTTCACATTTGAGGAGATATACATGCAGTAAATTATGAAGATCGCATTTCGGCCATAGCCCCCTCCCTAATTGTCCGTATGGGTCCATTCCGGTACCAAAATTCGTGGAAAAATACGGCCTTTCGATCCCCGCAAATTCCATTCTCTAGGTCAATTAGGAAAAATTTTTACATTTGAGGAGATATACAGGCAGTAAATTATGAAGATCGCATTTCGGCCATAGCCCCCTCCCTAATTGTCCGTATGGGTCCATTCCGGTACCAAAATTCGTGGAAAAATACGGCCTTTCGATCCCCGCAAATTCCATTCCTCTAGGTCAATTAGGAAAAATTTTAATTTTTCAGTAGTCATACATGGAGTAAATTATGAAGATCGCATTTCGGCCATAGCCCCTCCCTAATTGTCCGTATGGGTCCATTCCGGTACCAAAATTCGTGGAAAAAATACGGCCTTTCGATCCCCGCAAATTCCATTCCTCTAGGTCAATTAGGAAAAATTTTCACATTTGAGGAGATATACATGCAGTAAATTATGAAGATCGCATTTCGGCCATAGCCCCCTCCCTAATTGTCCGTATGGGTCCATTCCGGTACCAAAATTCGTGGAAAAATACGGCCTTTCGATCCCCGCAAATTCCATCCTCTAGGTCAATTAGGAAAAATTTTTTTTTTGAGGAGATATACATGAGTAAATTATGAAGATCGCATTTCGGCCATAGCCCCCTCCCTAATTGTCCGTATGGGTCCATTCCGGTACAAAATTCGTGGAAAAATACGGCCTTTCGATCCCGCAAATTCCATTCCTCTAGGTCAATTAGGAAAAATTTTCACATTTGAGGAGATATACATGGAGTAAATTATGAAGATCGCATTTCGGCCATAGCCCCCTCCCTAATTGTCCGTATGGGTCCATTCCGGTACCAAAATTCGTGGAAAAATACGGCCTTTCGATCCCCGCAAATTCCATCCTCTAGGTCAATTAGGAAAAATTTTTACATTTGAGGAGATATACATGCAGTAAATTATGAAGATCGCATTTCGGCCATAGCCCCCTCCCTAATTGTCCGTATGGGTCCATTCCGGTACCAAATTCGTGGAAAAATACGGCCTTTCGATCCCCGCAAATTCCATTCCTCTAGGTCAATTAGGAAAAATTTTAATTTTTCAGGAGTATACATGCAGTAAATTATGAAGATCGCATTTCGGCCATAGCCCCCTCCCTAATTGTCCGTATGGGTCCATTCCGGTACCAAAATTCGTGGAAAAATACGGCCTTTCGATCCCGCAAATTCCATTCCTCTAGGTCAATTAGGAAAAATTTTCACATTTTTGAGGAGATATACATGCAGTAAATTATGAAGATCGCATTTCGGCCATAGCCCCCTCCCTAATTGTCCGTATGGGTCCATTCCGGTACCAAAATTCGTGGAAAAATACGGCCTTTCGATCCCCGCAAATTCCATTCCTCTAGGTCAATTAGGAAAAATTTTCACATTTGAGGAGATATACATGCAGTAAATTATGAAGATCGCATTTCGGCCATAGCCCCCTCCCTAATTGTCCGTATGGGTCCATTCCGGTACCAAAATTCGTGGAAAAATACGGCCTTTCGATCCCCGCAAATTCCATCCCTCTAGGTCAATTAGGAAAAATTTTTTACATTTGAGGAGATATACATGCAGTAAATTATGAAGATCGCATTTCGGCCATAGCCCCTCCCTAATTGTCCGTATGGGTCCATTCCGGTACCAAAATTCGTGGAAAAATACGGCCTTTCGATCCCGCAAATTCCATTCCTCTAGGTCAATTAGGAAAAATTTTAATTTTTGAGTAGTATACATGCAGTAAATTATGAAGATCGCATTTCGGCCATAGCCCCCTCCCTAATTGTCCGTATGGGTCCATTCCGGTACCAAAATTCGTGGAAAAATACGGCCTTTCGATCCCCGCAAATTCCATTCTCTAGGTCAATTAGGAAAAATTTTCACATTTGAGGAGATATACATGCAGTAAATTATGAAGATCGCATTTCGGCCATAGCCCCTCCCTAATTGTCCGTATGGGTCCATTCCGGTACCAAAATTCGTGGAAAAATACGGCCTTTCGATCCCGCAAATTCCATTCCTCTAGGTCAATTAGGAAAAATTTTAATTTTTGAGTAGTCATACATGGAGTAAATTATGAAGATCGCATTTCGGCCATAGCCCCCTCCCTAATTGTCCGTATGGGTCCATTGGTACCAAAATTCGTGGAAAAATACGGCCTTTCGATTCGCAAATCTCATCCCTCTAATCTTTAAAATTTTTCAGTAGTCGACATGCATATTATGAAGATCGCATTTCGGCCATCCCCCCTCCCTCCGTATGGGTCCATTCCGGTACCAAAATTCGTGGAAAAATACGGCCTTTCGATCCCGCAAATTCCATCCTCTAGGTCAATTAGGAAAAATTTTCACATTTGAGGAGATATACATGCAGTAAATTATGAAGATCGCATTTCGGCCATAGCCCCCTCCCTAATTGTCCGTATGGGTCCATTCCGGTACCAAAATTCGTGGAAAAATACGGCCTTTCGATCCCCGCAAATTCCATTCTCTAGGTCAATTAGGAAAAATTTTCACATTTGAGGAGATATACATGCAGTAAATTATGAAGATCGCATTTCGGCCATAGCCCCCTCCCTAATTGTCCGTATGGGTCCATTCCGGTACCAAAATTCGTGGAAAAATACGGCCTTTCGATCCCCGCAAATTCCATTCCTCTAGGTCAATTAGGAAAAATTTTTACATTTGAGGAGATATACATGCAGTAAATTATGAAGATCGCATTTCGGCCATAGCCCCCTCCCTAATTGTCCGTATGGGTCCATTCCGGTACCAAAATTCGTGGAAAAATACGGCCTTTCGATCCCCGCAAATTCCATTCCTCTAGGTCAATTAGGAAAAATTTTAATTTTTGAGTAGTCATACTGCAGTAAATTATGAAGATCGCATTTCGGCCATAGCCCCCTCCCTAATTGTCCGTATGGGTCCATTCCGGTACCAAAATTCGTGGAAAAATACGGCCTTTCGATCCCCGCAAATTTCATTCCTCTAGGTCAATTAGGAAAAATTTTAATTTTTCAGTAGTCATGTGGAGTAAATTATGAAGATCGCATTTCGGCCATAGCCCCCTCCCTAATTGTCCGTATGGGTCCATTCCGGTACCAAAATTCGTGGAAAAATACGGCCTTTCGATCCCCGCAAATTCCATTCCTCTAGGTCAATTAGGAAAAATTTTCACATTTGAGGAGATATACATGCAGTAAATTATGAAGATCGCATTTCGGCCATAGCCCCCTCCCTAATTGTCCGTATGGGTCCATTCCGGTACCAAAATTCGTGGAAAAATACGGCCTTTCGATCCCCGCAAATTCCATCCTCTAGGTCAATTAGGAAAAATTTTCACTTTGAGGAGATATACATGCAGTAAATTATGAAGATCGCATTTCGGCCATAGCCCCCTCCCTAATTGTCCGTATGGGTCCATTCCGGTACCAAAATTCGTGGAAAAATACGGCCTTTCGATCCCCGCAAATTCCATTCCTCTAGGTCAATTAGGAAAAATTTTAATTTTTCAGTAGTCATACCTGGAGTAAATTATGAAGATCGCATTTCGGCCATAGCCCCCTCCCTAATTGTCCGTATGGGTCCATTCCGGTACCAAAATTCGTGGAAAAATACGGCCTTTCGATCCCCGCAAATTCCATTCCTCTAGGTCAATTAGGAAAAATTTTAATTTTTCAGGAGTCATACTGGAGTAAATTATGAAGATCGCATTTCGGCCATAGCCCCCTCCCTAATTGTCCGTATGGGTCCATTCCGGTACCAAAATTCGTGGAAAAATACGGCCTTTCGATCCCGCAAATTCCATTCCTCTAGGTCAATTAGGAAAAATTTTCACATTTGAGGAGATATACATGCAGTAAATTATGAAGATCGCATTTCGGCCATAGCCCCCTCCCTAATTGTCCGTATGGGTCCATTCCGGTACCAAAATTCGTGGAAAAAATACGGCCTTTCGATCCCCGCAAATTCCATTCCTCTAGGTCAATTAGGAAAAATTTTCAATTGAGGAGATACATGCAGTAAATTATGAAGATCGCATTTCGGCCATAGCCCCCTCCCTAATTGTCCGTATGGGTCCATTCCGGTACCAAAATTCGTGGAAAAATACGGCCTTTCGATCCCGCAAATTCCATTCCTCTAGGTCAATTAGGAAAAATTTTTACATTTGAGGAGATATACATGCAGTAAATTATGAAGATCGCATTTCGGCCATAGCCCCCTCCCTAATTGTCCGTATGGGTCCATTCCGGTACCAAAATTCGTGGAAAAATACGGCCTTTCGATCCCCGCAAATTCCATTCCTCTAGGTCAATTAGGAAAAATTTTCACATTTGAGGAGATATACATGCAGTAAATTATGAAGATCGCATTTCGGCCATAGCCCCCTCCCTAATTGTCCGTATGGGTCCATTCCGGTACCAAAATTCGTGGAAAAATACGGCCTTTCGATCCCCGCAAATTCCATTCCTCTAGGTCAATTAGGAAAAATTTTAATTTTTCAGGAGTCATACATGGAGTAAATTATGAAGATCGCATTTCGGCCATAGCCCCCTCCCTAATTGTCCGTATGGGTCCATTCCGGTACCAAAATTCGTGGAAAAATACGGCCTTTCGATCCCCGCAAATTCCATTCTCTAGGTCAATTAGGAAAAATTTTAATTTTTGAGGAGATATACATGCAGTAAATTATGAAGATCGCATTTCGGCCATAGCCCCCTCCCTAATTGTCCGTATGGGTCCATTCCGGTACCAAAATTCGTGGAAAAATACGGCCTTTCGATCCCCGCAAATTCCATTCCTCTAGGTCAATTAGGAAAAATTTTAATTTTTGAGGAGTATACATGGAGTAAATTATGAAGATCGCATTTCGGCCATAGCCCCTCCCTAATTGTCCGTATGGGTCCATTCCGGTACCAAAATTCGTGGAAAAATACGGCCTTTCGATCCCCGCAAATTCCATTCCTCTAGGTCAATTAGGAAAAATTTTTATTTTTGAGGAGTATACTGCAGTAAATTATGAAGATCGCATTTCGGCCATAGCCCCCTCCCTAATTGTCCGTATGGGTCCATTCCGGTACCAAAATTCGTGGAAAAATACGGCCTTTCGATCCCCGCAAATTCCATTCCTCTAGGTCAATTAGGAAAAATTTTCACATTTGAGGAGATATACATGCAGTAAATTATGAAGATCGCATTTCGGCCATAGCCCCCTCCCTAATTGTCCGTATGGGTCCATTCCGGTACCAAAATTCGTGGAAAAATACGGCCTTTCGATCCCGCAAATTCCATCCTCTAGGTCAATTAGGAAAAATTTTCACATTTGAGGAGATATACATGCAGTAAATTATGAAGATCGCATTTCGGCCATAGCCCCTCCCTAATTGTCGTATGGGTCCATTCCGGTACAAAATTCGTGGAAAAATACGGCCTTTCGATCCCCGCAAATTCCATTCCTCTAGGTCAATTAGGAAAAATTTTTACATTTGAGGAGATATACATGCAGTAAATTATGAAGATCGCATTTCGGCCATAGCCCTCCCTAATTGTCCGTATGGGTCCATTCCGGTACCAAAATTCGTGGAAAAATACGGCCTTTCGATCCCCGCAAATTCCATTCCTCTAGGTCAATTAGGAAAAATTTTCAATTTGAGGAGATATACATGCAGTAAATTATGAAGATCGCATTTCGGCCATAGCCCCCTCCCTAATTGTCCGTATGGGTCCATTCCGGTACCAAAATTCGTGGAAAAATACGGCCTTTCGATCCCCGCAAATTCCATTCCTCTAGGTCAATTAGGAAAAATTTTAATTTTTCAGTAGTCATACATGGCAGTAAATTATGAAGATCGCATTTCGGCCATAGCCCCCTCCCTAATTGTCCGTATGGGTCCATTCCGGTACCAAAATTCGTGGAAAAATACGGCCTTTCGATCCCGCAAATTCCATTCCTCTAGGTCAATTAGGAAAAATTTTCACATTTTGAGGAGATATACATGCAGTAAATTATGAAGATCGCATTTCGGCCATAGCCCCCTCCTAATTGTCCGTATGGGTCCATTCCGGTACCAAAATTCGTGGAAAAATACGGCCTTTCGATCCCCGCAAATTCCATCCCTCTAGGTCAATTAGGAAAATTTTTCACATTTGAGGAGATATACATGCAGTAAATTATGAAGATCGCATTTCGGCCATAGCCCCCTCCCTAATTGTCCGTATGGGTCCATTCCGGTACCAAAATTCGTGGAAAAATACGGCCTTTCGATCCCCGCAAATTCCATTCCTCTAGGTCAATTAGGAAAAATTTTCACATTTGAGGAGATATACATGCAGTAAATTATGAAGATCGCATTTCGGCCATAGCCCCCTCCCTAATTGTCCGTATGGGTCCATTCCGGTACCAAAATTCGTGGAAAAATACGGCCTTTCGATCCCGCAAATTCCATTCCTCTAGGTCAATTAGGAAAAATTTTAATTTTTCAGTAGTCATACATGGAGTAAATTATGAAGATCGCATTTCGGCCATAGCCCCCTCCCTAATTGTCCGTATGGGTCCATTCCGGTACCAAAATTCGTGGAAAAATACGGCCTTTCGATCCCCGCAAATTCCATTCCTCTAGGTCAATTAGGAAAAATTTTCACATTTGAGGAGATATACATGCAGTAAATTATGAAGATCGCATTTCGGCCATAGCCCCCTCCCTAATTGTCCGTATGGGTCCATTCCGGTACCAAAATTCGTGGAAAAATACGGCCTTTCGATCCCGCAAATTCCATTCCTCTAGGTCAATTAGGAAAAATTTTTCACATTTGAGGAGATATACATGCAGTAAATTATGAAGATCGCATTTCGGCCATAGCCCCCTCCCTAATTGTCCGTATGGGTCCATTCCGGTACCAAAATTCGTGGAAAAATACGGCCTTTCGATCCCGCAAATTCCATCCCTCTAGGTCAATTAGGAAAAATTTTCACCTTGAGGAGATATACATGCAGTAAATTATGAAGATCGCATTTCGGCCATAGCCCCTCCCTAATTGTCCGTATGGGTCCATTCCGGTACCAAAATTCGTGGAAAAATACGGCCTTTCGACCCGCAAATTCCATTCCTCTAGGTCAATTAGGAAAAAATTTAATTTTTTCAGTAGTCATAC